>JALCCG010000155.1:29943-53243 GCA_023212695.1 Sporisorium sorghi | reverse complement strand
CATGCCACCCATGCCACCATTCATGTAGCAGTCTAGTGTTGAATGAATCATTTCAGATGTGATGTTGATGGGAGGAGGGGGACTTGCCTGTGGGAGAAGAATTTTTTCCCCAACAGGCAAGTCCCCCTCCACGTCAGGGCCAGCATATAGTGGAGCTGCTGCCTGAAAATTCCAAAATTGCGAAAATCCACTGGCCCTCAGAGCCGGTCAGTCAAGGCCACAAAATCCAAAAATCTCTCATCTATGTGAATCTCGCATCTACGTGAACTACGTTGATGTAATTTAGTTCCCGTAGCTGCGAAATTCCCATAATTTAGATGCGAGATTTTCACACAATATTGCCATGTGCTGCCACTTTTTTGAACTGGACCATGATCACTTCAAAGGCTCCTGACCATTAGTACAAAGTCCTCCAATTAACCTCAAACCTTCAAGGCATGTAGATACTATGTCTGAGAGTATGCTACTATGGTCATATGAGTATATCACTGATCCAAAGAAGCCAAAAATGTGAACAAGCAAAAATGTACTGCTACAGTGTCAGCCAAAATCGACTTTTTTCTTCCTTCACATATTTTGACTCTGACTGCAATACAAGCATACCTGATATGGGTATGTACACATTCTTTGGTTTCCAGGCTACAAGTCTATGCTGTTGGATAGGATATACTGAGACTTGTGTCACCAACAAAAATGCTGTTGAAGTGATCATGGTCAGATTTTAAAAAAAAGTGGCAGCACATGGCAATATTGTGTGAAAATCTTGCATCTAAATTATGGGAATTTCGCAGCTACGGGAACTACGTTAGCTTCACAAGAGTCCCCACCAGACTCTCTTCGCGACTCAGCCACACTTGATAAACTCGGCGCAGAAAAAAGAGCTCTTTCTCTCGGTAAAGTCACACTCTGTGAAGTCACATTGACCCAGCGATCGAGTCGATTCGTCCGAGAGCGAGGTCAGCCTCTTCGTATCAATCACAACAAAGCACAAGTGTTTGCGATTGTGAATGAGAAACTTGTTTCAAATGGCATGCGACATCGGAGGTGAACAACAGGACTTTGCTGGACAGATGGCAGACAGGGCGACACGGACTGTTTGTGGAATGATGCATCAAAGCGATCTGCGTGCAACTAGAGATGACAGGGATGAGATGGGGGCAGAAGAGAACGAGGCGCGGACAAGTGCCAAGAGAGAGCGCAACAAGAAAAAGACTACTGCTTGCGCTGCTTCTTCCTCTTGTTACCGCTATCGTCGATGTCGCTTTCGTCGTCTTTCGGCGTCTTGCTCTCATCTTTGAGAGAGCGGTTGCACCCTTTGGTCAATGCGTAAATCTTTCTGACGCTTCTGTTCATTTGTTCCATGATCTGAAAGAGTTCATGGGTGTCGTCCATGTCGAGCCCGTCATCGGCATTCGCGTAGAGGTTTTCCATGTAACTAAATGCCCGGTCAGATTCGTGATACAGGTTCACCACTTGTTCACAGATCTGGTGGTGTTTGTCAATGCTACAGCTGGGCTGAGCAGTGCTGGCGGTGTCGGTGTCGGTAGCAAGGGTGGTGCCTGCAGCGGTGGGAATCGCAGCCTTGACAGCGGCGGTGACAGCGGCGTTAACAGCAGCGAGCACAGCAGTCGTGATGACGTTGTTTAGAGCATCGGAGGACGCGTTGCTTTTGGCTTCAATCGCTTCAGCGATGGTTTTGTCGTCAGTCGAAGACATTGCGAAGCAGCAGTGATGAGCCAGCTTGAGCTGAGAATGCGTTGGTAGAAATTGACAGCAGGGTTGAAGACGATAGAACATATCTGTTCTTGTAAAGAGAAGGGATGGACGTTGAGAGGATGGACGTTGAGAAGGTGAGTGGCAGAGCGGAAGATGCTGGTGGAGCGGAAGCAAGGGGACTTGCTGCGCTTCCGTGCTTCTTATCATCTCTTCAACGCTCAGTCCCGTGCGCACACTCGAACTCAGCCTTGTGACTGAACAGAAAGGCGCAGCCTCGAAAAGTGGCGCAGAGATCACACAAAGCGCAAAAGACGAGCGAGTCTGCTTCAGAACACTGGCCGCAAAAATAAAGTTTGAATTGCTCTGCAGATTGACTCGGCCATCTCATTTGCAGAGCGCCGCGCAGTTCAGACACACTCGAGCGCAGAACATCCTCTTCGCAACAGCCGACGAGTGAGAGATGAGACGAAAGAATTGCAGAACGAGAAATGCTGGAACAGAGAGATGCGGAGACAGACAAGGCGACGAGAGGCGACGCGGGAAAAAAAACAAAAAAACAAAAAAAAACAAAAACAAAAAAAAAACAAAAACAAAATGCAGAAAAAAGACGTGCTTGGAAACGATACGAAGTGCGGCGGAGACGATAATGAAAGTGCTCAGAATGTCGCGTAAAGCGTTCATCGCGTGGAGGATGCGGTGCGAGCAGGTCTTGCCTACTGGTCTTGCTTCCAAGCAACATAGTCGGGATAGGTGCACTGCACCTTTTCGGAGCGGTAGCGCCTCACGCGAAGCGCACTGCGAATGTCCTCAGTGATCCTACCAGTAAAGCCTGCTTTGCGAATGGCCGAATCGATGGCTTCTTGCTTCGTCCAGCCCTGGTCTGGGATCACATCAGGCAAGTAGGTAGCAGTGAGGAAGGCGGGTCCTGATCGAGAGAAGCGTGACTTTTTGGACGAAGCTGGTGCGGGTGTAGAAGCGCCCGAGCCAGACGACGAGCTGGCACTGTCTTTGTTGCCTCCGCCAAGCAGCGGCTTAGGAGCGAGCGCAGGGTTGGGAAGGTGGATGTAGATGCCGTGCACGCCGACCTCCCAGTCGAGGTAGTCGTCGCACTCCTCGAATCCTGTGAGCAGTGAAACAGCACACTCAAGGCGTGCCAGCTCGGACTGCGAGATGGGCGAGAAGCGGTGGTCCTTGAAAGCCGAGATGCTGGCGTACTCGGCGAGACCCTGCGCGAGCGGATGCGGCTCAAAGGTGCCGATGCAGCCTCTCAAGCGAGGTGTAGCTTGTGGTGAGATGGAAACCGTGTGGGACTTGCGCGAGACGGAGCTGTGTGGAAAGATGTTCCACGTGACAAACAGCGGATACTCTTGGCCATTGTCCGGGAAGGGAGGAGTAGGTTGGGGCGTCGATTTGGGATCGAGCTCGTTTTCGATGACCGCAAAGCAGTAGAAGCAATGCTCGACGAGAGCAGCTGAGGCTATCTGAGAGGAGGAGGAGGAGGAGGAGGGAGCCATGATGGACGAAGGGGGTTTGAACTGTGGGAGGAGTCTGGGAATTATCTATACGAGCTTGCGATGTTCGATGCCCTTGTTGGAGCTTGTCGAGATGTCGATAAAGGAAGGCTAACCGTGCAAGCCAGGCACGGTGGTGATGTTGAGTAGAAGCTCAGGCGACGTGAACCAGCGTCGCTCGCTGTGGGATCCAAGTAACGGCCTCTGGCGACGGTGATGCCGGCTCACGACGACGCCGAAGCAGGACGTAGATGGGCGGGCGGGGTCTTGCGTGTGAACAACGTCGATGCGTTTGAGTTGTTGCGAGTTAGATGTGGTGGCGGAGGGAAGAGAAGATGCTGAGAGCCTCTTGTTGAGCAGGCTCTTGAAGGGTCGAAGCGTAAAAGTTGGACCCTGCGTCCGATAAGCGACGCATCTCTTCTGCTCAGCAAGCTGACCGTCCAAAAAATCCGACCAAAAATTTGCGGCCGTGAAAATCCGCTTCAAAAAAAAAAAAAGACTCTTTGGAGCGCTGTGTTTGAGTCGAATGTCTGCACAGCTAGCTGACAGTCGTTGAAGGGTCACGGCCAACGACAAACCGAAGCAAGACTGTGAGGTTGGTTTGTATTTATTTCCTCGGCCGGTAGAGCGATGCCCCTCTCCGACACAGCATCGGGGCATGACATCAGCCAGCATTTTTTTCCTCTCCTCTGAGGGACGTGCATATTTTTTTTTTTTTTTCACGCTTTGTTGTTTCCTCTGCCCAGGTGCCCAAATTAGAAATGCCTCCACACGCGCTCGTCGCAAGCAAGCCTCGATGCTCTCGCCGAGCAGCATCGTCACTCGACGAAGGAGGCCAGCAAGCTCAGAGCACCGGAAGGCAGTCCGACAGCCTGAGTCATTTTGCCTTTCTGATCGACACGGCGCTGGCTGCTGCTGCTGCTTGTGTGTTGGTCTGCCGTGGTAGGTCTCGACTCGCGACTCGACTCGGATTACAAATAGCACACTGTAGCCGTGCTGAAGCGTGACCCACTCCTCTCGACCCTTGTCTCGCTTTCCTTTCCATCCAACCACATCCATCATCCTGTACACCAAACCCGATCTCATCGTCAACATGTCCAACCTTCCTGGTCTCCTCATCGACATTGTACGTATATCCATGTCACGGTATCGCTTCGCCTGATCTTGACACGCGCTAACACTGCATGACCTTTCCCTCATCCCGCTTCTCCATCACAGCCCCGCAACCCCATCCTTGCGGTTGGAATCCCCGTCGCCGTCGGCGTCGTCAACGGCTTCGCTACCAAGAACTCCAACTACTCCGCCGACTCGGTCTGGTACAAGTCGCTCAAGAAGCCTAGCCTCAACCCTCCCAGCAGCTATTACGCCGTGACCTGGCCTTTGCTCTACGCATCCATGGGCTGGGCATCGCACTTGACGGTCAAGGCGCTCGACCGCACCCCTCCCGGTCTTGGCCGTGACACCGCCAAGAAGGCGCTCGCTCTGTACTGGGCCCAGCTCGGCCTTAACGCTCTCTGGTCGCCCATCTTCTTCGGTGCCGGAAACGTCGGCCTCGCTCTTGTCAACATTGGCGCCCTGACCGGCACTGTCGGCTACTGGGCTGCCACCGTCAAGGACGTTGACGAGACTGCTGGTCTGCTCGCCGTGCCTTACGTCGGCTGGATGCTCTACGCTACTTACCTCAACGCCAGCATCTGGTGGCAGAACTACGGCTCGTCCAAGTTTGGCAAGCTCAAGAAGGACGCCAAGGACAACCTCTAAGAAGCGTCCCTTCCCTAGATTCTGAACGAGCCTAGTTCGACCTCGAATGAAACGTGCGTCTTGTAGATTGAAAGTCGAGGCTGTGTGGGTGAACGAGCGGATGAGAAAGGCGCAAGTTTGCTCGACCGCAGTGACGATCGATGCGCATTCGCAGGGACAGCAGAGATGGTCGTTGAGATCCGCATTGACGTGATGCGGCATGAAGCTTGTCAGAGCGATGAATCAAGCCATGATGGTCGAATAGCAAGCAGTGGCTCGCGTTGGTAGTGTCCGAAGTGTATCGGCTCCAACGCAACGCGAGTGCCAACTGTGTACCTCCTCCTTCATCCTAAAGTCGAGGTCTCTTTGATTGCCGAATGCGTGGCGTGCTCCCAGTGCCGTCCCTGAGACCGAGCAGCTGTATCCGTGTCCTCGGATAGGCTGCCACCCCTCAGCCTCGTAGTTTGTCGCAATATACATCGTCGATCCATCCTACTGTGTCTAACCAGTGAGCGCCCGCCATGTCCGGCGTCACGTCTGAGTTGCAGCCCAAGTCGCGGAGACGAGAGATGCGCAAGAAAACAAGGTCTCTGACTTTGCGAGGTCCCGTTTGCTAGAGCAGGTGCTTTAGATGAGGCGCTGGAGGCGGGCCCGACCTCATCAACTCGACCAGCGCGACGGTCCGAGGCACGTCGCAGTCCTCGAGGTCAGGCAGCACGACGACGCGGCATCGGCCCGAATGGACGCTGTCTGTGCCGAGACGAGGCTGTGCAGTCTTATGCTGCAGAATCTCAAACTCTCAATGCCTCCTAACATGACGGCGACTCGACTGGCCGCGGGACTCTTGTAGCAGAGAATGGGCAGCACACCAAGCAGAACAGACGCAGGGTACGTGCAGTTTATCTATCTAGCATTCCCGTACCGGCCTACAAAAACGTACACGTCGCCCCCCTCCCCCCCCGCTCAGCCCTGCCTAACCGAGCTACGATCAGTATCGACGCTATCCCTGCGATTCTTGATCGGCATAAACTGGCGATCCGGATCGTCTTGTCCAAAGAACACCGTCGACCCCTCCACCATCCCCCTTTCCACCCTGCTATCCCTGCTGCTGTGGGCCTCGAGCTTGGCCATGGCGTCGTCGAAGTCCATGTGCGTCGTGAGCGGGCGGCGGGGCAGCGGCGTCAGCGCATGCCGCGCATCCAAGTTGATGCTCAAGATATTGCTCGAGTGCGCGCCCTCCGATACGCTGATGAGCAGCGAGTACTGCTGCTGCTGCTGCTGCTGCTGCTGCTGCTGCTGCTGCTGCTGCGGGGGTGTCGATAGCGAAGCGCTGGATGGGCTGTGGTGCAGACTATTCCCAGCACTGCCCGGTGCGCTCCCTCCGCCGGACGAGGGGTTGCGCTCGTACACCTCGAACGTGATACTCGCAAAGTAGTCCAACGGCGGCGACTTGGGCATGACCACGTTGAGCTCCGACGCCAGCACCAGATTCAGCAGCGTATGGATATGCGACTCCTTCGTAAAATACAAGCTGCAAATGCCCCGGGTCTCCTTGGCACCCTTGAGATCCTCCACGATATTCTTGAGCAGAGGCATGGAGGTGAGGAAGCCGATCTCCTCCTTTTCCTCCGGCGTGATGCCGTACTCGCGCGGGCAGATGAACGAGAACAACGCCAGCGCCTTGCGGTACAGCTCGTGCAGGTGTACCAGCCGCTTATCCAGATCTTCGCTCGTCACGTTCGGATCCGCGAAGACCGTCTCGATGAACTGGCGGTTGTGCAGGCCGTCGTGGCTGAGCATGTCGTACAGCTCCGACGAACGCGACGGATCGTGCGGGTCTTCTTCGAAATCGTTGAACAGCTTCTCCCAGCGCTCGCGGAACAGCTGCGGGGTCTCGTGCGTGCACCAGCGCGTCTGCACGCGCTCGATGCCTTTACCCAGCACCTTGTAGTTGTGGCGCATGATGTCGCGCAGCTGCCCGAGCAGCGAGGCGATCTCGAGCGCGAGCTTGGCGGGTGGGGGGAGATCTTCGGGCCAGTCATCCGGCACGTCGTTGGCCTCAGGTGAGTCTGGTCGCAGCGACGCCTTGAGCTTCTTCTTGACAATGTCCATCACGTCTTTCGCTGCGTTCGAATCATCCAGCAAGTCTTTGCGGATGATCATCTCCTTCTCGCCGCTCGACTCGTCCAGGAACGCAGCGGCAAAGATCTCGGCCGACGCCGTCACCCGGCGCTCCGACGACGTGTACACGGTGCAGTTATCGAGCGCATCGGCGTTCATGATGATCATGTCCTTGCGCATGTTGTTGCCAAAGTCCTTGGCCTGGTGCCGAGCAGCGTGCGAGAACTCGCCGCCCCATTTGATGATGAGCTGCATCTTGGCAAGGTCGCCCGAGGCTTTGTCGAAGCTGGGCTTGATCTGCACCTTGGTGCCCGGCATATCCTTTTTGCGGTTGATGAGCTGGATGATGAGCTCGAGGTCTTCGGTGTTGGCGCCGGGCAGGGCGAGCGCCTCGGATGCGGCGGTGGAGACGAGGTCGAGCTGCGTGCGCAGGATGATCTCTTCGCGTCGTCCTTGCAGCAAAGCGATGAGAGGCGCAGCCCACGTCTCGGAGGGCTTGAAGGAGCGCTTGAGCTTCTGCTTGGGCGTGCGATCGCCGTGTCTGAACACAGTGACGGACGCCTTGAGGTTCCACGCGGACCGCTCGCGTTCTCTTGGACCGACACTGCCCAGCCCGCTCGCCGAGCTCCCCAACGGCCGCCGAACGACGTTGTTCTTGCAGAAACGACTCAAGATCTCGGCGCACTTGTCATAGTAGAAATCGTTGCCCTTGACAAAGCTCCAGCCATTGACGTCAATGACATAGCTCTTACCCCCGACACGCAGCAGATCAAAGCCGCAAATGTTCTGCTTGAACGCCTTGGAGATGGACGTGGCCATCTGGATCTCTTCGTCGCTGAGCTTGGTGATGTAGCGGATCTCCTTGCCGTCCGGATTGCGTTTGACAACGCCATCAACGACAGGCGACTTGCGCGTCTCTGCATGCACAAAGTGCGGTCCGATGGTATACACCTTGATGTCCTCGGCATTGTCGACGTCCATAAATTCTTCGTAGATGTACGAGCCGTCCGAACGGGGCTCGACGAGGTTGGGGTCGTACTCGGACGACTTGTTGCCGACTTTACGGAACAGACGCCTGCCTCCGCCGCCGCGGTGTTTGGGAAAGTAGATGTGGATGTTGTGGTCCTCGCCCGAGACGGGTTTCTCGACGAACGGTTTCGAGATCTTATTGCCGCCGATGGAGAGATGGTCGTAGTCGTCGAGCGTACACTCTTTGGGCTGGCGGTCCTTGCGCAGATCGGCGCCGAGTCGCTGCTTGAGATCGTCAATGATGACATCCTCCAGATCCGGGCCGCCGTCGCGGTCGACCTCGAGCCGGCGCGGCGTGGGCACACCGACGCTGTCCAAGATGGCAAGGACGGCACGACGGTCCCAGAGCACCTGCTGGAGGCGAAGATCGTTGACCAGCACGGGCTTGCGCAGGTCGGCGTACGAGATGGCCTTGTCGAGCGGGAAACCCGTGGAGAAGAACGAGATGAGCACATCGACAATGGGCCAGTCTTGGACAGGCTCGTCGAGGATGACTTTTTCGCCAAAGATGGTGACGTCGAATTCTTTGGTGCTGATGAGACGGTTGAGGATGTTTTGCATGGGCTTGGAACGGGCCTTGCGATCCATGGCGGCCACGCCGAGCTGGATCCTCTCCATGATTGCGGCGGCTTGCGAGGTGGTTGGGAGGAGCAGCTTGGAGGAAGAGAGAGGGAAGGTGAGAGTGATAAGAAGAACGTCGTACCGGACGACATCGAAAACGTGCTCTCGAGACTGCCAAAAAAAATCGCAAAATGAAAAAAAATAAAAAATGAAAAAAAAAATAAAAAAAATACGAGTGCAGATAACCGAGTCTTCTCAATGGCCGTGCACAATGGCAGCAGCATGCAACAAGGTGGCAGCTCTTCTATGCAAGCTACGGAGCACCAACAGCATGGGAGCACTACTAGCATGTCTGTTCATGATGGCAATGGCGAGCAAAGCCCAAGCGAGTTGCTTGACCATGAACTGCTGTCTCAGAATGGCAAAGCGTTGTGAGCACGTGCCTTTGCTTGAAAGCGTTTTCATCTCGTCGGCATCGGCTTTGTTTTCTAGACGACTTGAATCAAAGGCAGCTTGTCTGTTGTCGGCGCAGGGTCTCAAGCCCCTCTCTTTGGCAGTGCACAACAACACGCACGCTCATCTGCTTGTCTACTGCCTTTGCTGCTGCTGCCACACGGATCCAAATGGCCGAAATTCCGTCGTTGACATGTGTTAAATTCACCTGAAAAGGCTTTTTTTTTTTTTTTTTTTTTTTTTTTTTTTTTTTTTTTTTTTTTTTTGTGTCCAACAACATTCAGAGCAACACCAAGCTCTTACCTCTTGTCATCATCATCATCATCATCATCATCATCATCATCATCATCTTGCACCAATTCTATCTGCAACACGCACGAATAGCTCACGAGTAGCAACAACATCGATCGGAGGCATCATCTGGAGCATACATCATAGCAGCGGGCTGGCTGGCGTACCCATCATTGGACCTCGACGTGCTTCGATAGCAATACACCATGCCTCGACCACACTCGATCCGTTCCTTACAGATGCCTTTGCGTCACCATGATGCGGGTGGTAGCAATCCCTTTCCCAACGCACCACCCTCTCCGACCCTGTCAACCACCACCCGCGCCTCGCTCGACTTTCCCTCCCGGCCCGCTGTGCTGATCACCAGAGCGGACCTGCGCACGTCGCTCGCCGCGTACGAGGCACTGCTCGCCTCTGCCAAGGCCTACACGTCCACGATGCTGTCCATGGCCAAGGCGTCGTCCGATCTCGCGTGTGCGTTGGAGGCGTGTGCTCGCGTCAAAGGCGCCCACGACTCGGGCCCTGGCCTGCAGGCTGCCAGCGGTCTGCACTTTCTCAAGAGCAACTACGAGCAGGTTCTCTGCGACACGTTCTGGAAGGACTTCTCCATCCCCCTTCTCAGCCACTACGACACGTACCGCTCCGCGTGCACCGATCGGCAGGTGCTGCACGACAAAGCCATCTCGGACAAATCGAGGGAGCTCAAAGAGGCCGAGGCGCGCAACAACCGCGCCGGGCGCAAGAAGGAGCGCGATCTCAACTCGTTCCGCCGCGCACTCGCCGAGCTCCAATACCACGTCGATGCGATCGACGAGCTCAAGGCGCAGTACTACAACGAGGTGCTCGACGCCGAGCAGGAAGTTTGGTCTTTCATTGAAAGCAAAGTCGCGCTCATCGTGCGCTCGCAGATCGAGATCTCGGAGCGGATTAGTTCCAAGGGGCTCAACGATCCTGTGCTCGAGCAGATGCTCGCTGCGATCCCGGATCCGTTCGGCAGCTATGGGCCGGCTAAACAAGATGGCGAGATTTTTTCTATACTGCCGCCCATCTCGCTGCTGAGTTCGGCGGCGAATAGCGTGCATAACACGAGCACCGAAGCGGCGACCAACGATACCAGCGTCACCGACGGCGGCGATGCGACGTCGGAAGAGGCGAGAGCGGCTTCGGGCAAGAACAAGAGCGTGCTGCCCGCAAACATCGTGTCGCCGCCCTCGACGCCGAGCAAGGGTCTGTCGAGAGCTGCGCTGCCCACTAGCATCTCGGCATCCGCCACGCCGACGAGAACGTCCTATTCGAATGCTGTAGCGGACGAGTTGCCGTCGTCGTCCACGCCGAAGGGCAAGTCGTCCAGCGCGAGTGCATCGGGGTCGGCGGCCGCTGCGACTCCGAAAGCGCCTGATGCCAAGGGAAGTTCCTCGAACGGACGCACTCGTATTGCGCGCGACTCGCTGCTCGGCCTGTCGACCGTCTCGGAAGCAACGACGGCCGTGTCGGCTACGACGGATAGCTCGCACGCGCCGTCTGGCGGGCTGTTTGGCTCCGAGAGTGTGGATTTTGAAGAACTGCTGTCGCGCGAGCAGCTTCGTAAAGACGCGAGCGAGGGTGACGCTCAGCAAGGGGACGAAGGGGGAGCAGACGCGCAGATTGATTCGCTCAACGTACCGACGACGTCGAGCGAAGCAGCGCAAGGTAGCAGCGCGACGGCGGCAGGGCGGCTGCGTCAGGTGCTCAGCATCATCGAGGAAGATGCGAATGGGCCGCTGAGCAAAGCTGCTCAGATGGGCACGGCTGCGAGGCGCGTGTCGTCGATCTACGATGCTGGGCCGGACCCGTTTGCGGATCATGTGGCGCAGAGTGAGGAGCAGGCTGGTGAGACGGCGAAGCAGCAGCAGCAGCAGCAGCAGCAGGGTGCGGATGGTGAGGAGAATGCTTCGCGTCACCGCCGTACGCCGTCCAAGCTGAGCATTGATTGAGCGGTCGTGTTGACCCCTTTGATGAACTGTAACACGACCTACAACGAACTTTTTTTGTACGACAACACACAGCCATGTGTAGATGCGATGCTCTTCAACAGCATCTGCTCCGGAATGAGATATACCCTTTGGAACTCGAGCTCGGCTGATCAGACTGCGAACAGGTGCGAGCATTGAATGAGTGCGACGTGCTGTGCTATGCTTTGCTTCGTTGGCAAGGTAGTGAATCGCAAAACGACGACGACGACGACGACGACGACGACGACGACAGGAACACCGCTGCTAAGTTAGCTGGCGAGGGCAAATCTGTGGCTGCGCTTTTTTCTCGACTCGACAGAAAATGCATCACGTCACAGCGCGTCGAAACCAAAAACAGAGAGCTGCACAAGCACGTCAACTGACCAGCCAGCAATGCGCAAGTCCGGATGAGACAACAAAGGCGGTGGTGGGTCATTTCGCAAATGGTGCATGTTGAAAAGAGAAAAGTGCGGTGGGGAGGTTCAAAGGCAGGCAGGGCGGGTGGATGCACACAGCTCACGAGACCTCGCACTTGCTGAATTCCAGACACACACAATCGACGGCAGAGCGCAGCGCCACAGCCAAGCGAAACGTCGATCTCTCGTCTGCCGGCTGCTTGTCACGCTGTCCTCCTGCTCACCGCACAGTGGCGGTAGAGAAGCAGACAAAGAAAGGAAGAGCCGAAACGTCGGGAAGAGGACGATCACTCTCTCGCCTCGAAGCAGCTCGGGCCATCCGAAAATGAGGGAAAAACAGAGCTGCATGACGCCGTAACCGCGCGCTGCTCGCGTGTCTTGTTGGTCACAAACGAATGGATGATGTGGAGTTAAAAGCGCTGCGAAGACGGACGGACGGACGGACGGACGGACGGGCCATCCGCTCGTCACGCTCGGCTGACTGACTGAGCTTCCTCTTTGTGCGGACAAGGGCAAGTGCGTTTCGGTGCTTCGGTTTGTCGCTTCGTCAGTGTGTGAGCGAGAGAAGGCTGTATTTAATCAGACCCTTTCGCAAACTCCTTGCCTCCTCTTTACCATCACAGACGCAACACTCAGCTGCAACGTAACTCTTTCCACCACCACCAACACACCCAAACCCCGTTCCATTCACAATGAAGACCTTCCACAAAGTCGTCTACAAGCCCGATTCGCAATCCACGGACGAATTCATGGTGATCGTCAACGGCGACGAGTACAAGAAATGGATTAAAGGCGACAAGACCATCCCGCTCGCCGACGTTGTCGATTCGTTCGACGTCTTCCACACGGGTACCGGCGCGCAGGGCATCATGGGCCGCCCGTCCAAGCAGCAGCTCGAAACCGTCTTTGACTCGTCCAAGGACGTGGATGTGGTCACGCACATCTTGGAGCGCGGCCAGCTCCAGACCGCTTCGCACAAGGAGGCGTACAGCACCACCAACGACTCCAAGCAGGGCCAGAACACTACCTCCAAGGGCTCGGGCGCTGGGTTTGGCGGTCGATGAGCGCCCATTGCACCCCCTGCTGAATCGTCAAGCGCAGCATTCCCGCTCCATCTCAGTTCGAGCACAGACGAGTTTATGACCCCCTACTTTCACGTTTCTTCCAATGTATTGCAAACCCATCTTCTCAGTCACTCAGACATAATCCCAATCTAAGCAAAGCGTACGACCAACATTGCGCACGAGCGATGACTTTCTTCTTGCACACATGTGAGCTCACGACCTGCCTTGTGCAAACCAGCCTTTCTGACGCTTTCTCGAGATGATTGAAATCGCCGCTGTTCCAGCTTGGCTAACGACGCCTACGCCCGCCAAACGCCCTCGCTGCCTCCCTCCTGTTCCGCCTCGACGCACGGATGTTGGCCTCCTCCAACTTGTCCAAATCGTCATCGTTGAGCCTTTCGAGCAACGGCCCAAACTCGCGCGATTCGAGCCAGTCGCGCCAGATGCCGTCGAGCGGGCGCGGGCCGCGGCTGAGGATCTCGCGTACGGTGTACGTGGCGTTGTGCAGGCGTTGCGACGCGCTGAGTGTCGGTGCGACTGCGGTTGGGGTAGAGGCGTCGGAAAGGAGCATGTTGGAGATGCGTGCCGAGGAGCGCGTTGCGGGGATCGGAGTGGGGTTGTTGGGGTTGGCAGCGGGGGTGGAGGTGCCTTCGCGCGTAGGGGCGGCAGTGGCGGTGGCGGTGAGGTGCAGCGTCTCGACGTCTTCTTCGTCGTCGTCTTGGGCTGGCGTAGCTGCCTCCGTCGCTGGTGCTTCACCTGTTCCATCCGCGTCTGGTTTCGGCGTCGCACCATCCGCAGCGGGTTTGACGTCTGCCTCCTCCTCCGTAGCGGCACTCGGCTGCACCGACGGCTCGCGCGTCGCATCCGCCGACTGAACCTGCGACTCTGCCACGCCCGACTCGTCCCGCTCCAACCGCTTGCGCTGCTTCTCCAACTTCTCCGCACTCAACTCGGCCCACGCCGCCTCGATCTCGCGTTCCTTCTCCTTCAACACCCTCCCGCTCCCCACCAGCCCCAGCTCCAGCGCCGCTCGTTTGTGGTTAATCAGCTGCTCGCGCACGCTATTCGCGATCAGCACCTGCGCCTCCCCTGACAGACCCAGATCGTCGCACAGCTTCCGCGCGAAAGACTCGGGCGTGAGCGGCGAACACAGGTCCCACTCGAGCCGGTCCCGCAGCAGGTGGCGTAGGATCTGCACTTCGTAGTCGACAATGACGCGCAGGTCGTCTTCAAAGTCGCCCAGACCTTGGTTGGTTTCGAGCCGGTGCGCCATGCGTTTGCGCCAGCGGCACTGCTCGTCGTCCGTGCGCTCCAGGCCCCAGTCCCACGGCCGGCCCTCTTTGGTAGCCTCCTCTTCCGGGTCGTACTGGTCGCGCTCCGAGGGAGGGACCGCAAGCTCGCCGCTGCCATCGAGACGCGCCGCCGCCCACACCCCGCCCGCTGCAGGCTCCATCTCGATGTCCGCCACGCCCGTCGCATCCTCGATCTGCTGGTTGATCATGTTCATAATCTGCGTCGCGTACGGCTCCACCGGAATATCGAGATCCTCCAACAACAACTTGGCGAAATGATGAGGCGAGATGAGCCGCTCGTTCATGTTCCACGTAAACGAGTCCTTGATGCGGTACTGTTCGGCCTCGAGGTCGATCTTGATGGGCACGAGGATCTCGTTGCGCCCCGCTTGGCGGGCGAGGTCGTCGTCGGTGTGGTACACGTGGTTGGTGCGGTGGTAGACGCGCTTTGCGACCATTTTTGAAGCTGGAGGTGGCAGGCCGAGGTAGGCGCGCGACGAGTCTTCTTCCGCCTCGTCGTCGAGACCGCGCTTGACACCGCGCGAGCCGGCCTCGTCCTCGGTGCCCACGTCTTCTTCGAATTCGTCGTCCGAGCTGCCGGCCTCGGCGTAGCGGATGAACCCTGCAGCGGCACGTCTGCGCCCGCTGGTTCGTGCGGAGCGGTACGGCGTTGCGCTTGAAGTGTAAGCGTGCGACGAATCGTGCGTGGGCGTGCTGAATGGATCGAGCGGTTTGCCGGAGGTGTCGTACCATTCGGACGAGGGGACCGACTGGAGCAGGTTGGTGGTGCCCGCCTTGATGCGCGCCGGGAACGTGCTGTACATGGCCTGCGGGATGGTCGGTGCCGATGCAGCGGTGCCAAAAGGACGTGGCGGCGCTGATGGCGTAGCGGGTGCAATGGGTGCACTGCCTCGACCCATCGAGTACACCTGCGGCAGCGACTGCAGGCTCAGCTGGCTCACCTTCTGCGGTTCGGCTGGCTGCATCATCGCAGGTGGTGCGCCGAAGGAGGGCTGCATGTGCTGTTGCTGCGACAGGAGCGCGGATCCGGCTTGTATCAAGCTGCTGCCCGACGCAGATGGAGTTTGTTGGAATTGCGGACGAGAGGCGGATGGCTGCGGGTATGGAGATGGCGAGGCGTACGACGAGGCCTGGTAGCGCGACGAGTTGGAGACGCCGTTTGCCATCGCAGCAGGAGGCACTATCGATGATGTGACAGCCGCTGAGGTGGAAGGCGTGGCTGCAGGCGCCGGTGACTGATGACCCGACGCCGACTGGCGTGCGGACCGACGTGGTCGATCCATCTTTCGTCGACAAGATTGGTGCGAGCGAAGATCGAGATCGAGGACCGTGTTGCGACTTTGTTGCGATTCGAGGCCGAATTAGCCAGAACGAGCGATACTTTGCGCAGCACAGCAGCTGTAGTATGGCTCGCTGTTGTCGCTTTCTGTTGTACGTGATTGGTGCGAAGACAAGGTGGATCTTCTGTTGATAGAAGCAGATACAAAGAGACAAAGTGCAACAGAAGATCGCCGCGCTCAAATCAACGACGCGCTCAATTTTCAAGTGCCTTTTTTTTTTTTTTTTTTTTTTTTCCCCCTTCTCCCGCGTCACATCGGGCATATCGGGGACGAGATCAACTGTTCAACAGTGCCGCTTCGTTCTTCCTCCACCAATTGTGCTTTTTCTTGTTTCTTCTTGTTCTTCCTGCGACACTTTCTCTCTCTCTCTCTCTCTCTCTCTCTCTTAGCCTCAACCACCACGTATGCTGAGACAGGCAGCTCGAACAGGTGGGCTTCGGGCCCTTCGTGGGCATCAAGCAGCAGCACTCACATCGCTGCCACGACAGGGCTGCTGCTCCACGGTCCTCGCTGTCGCCTCGCCCTGTTCCTCCTCACATAACCGGCCGCAGAGTCTTGTTCGACACCACAGCACAGCATCCTCTCCCTCAGACCTCAGACCTCCTTCGAGCAATGACGCGTACTACGGCGCCTTCCCATCCCGAACCCACACCTGCGGCGAACTGCGCCCCACGCACGCCGACCAACCCGTCATCCTCACTGGCTTTCTCCAGTCCTCCCGCCAAGTCTCCAAGCAGCTCGGCTTCCTCACCCTGTTCGACCACACCGGCTCCGTCCAGCTCAAAGTCCAGCCCACCTCGTCCTCCCCCACGCTCCTCGACTCGCTCACCTCAATACCGCTGCAGAGCGCCCTCCTCATCCGCGGCACAGTAGCGTTGCGCCCGGCACACGACTCGAAAGCCGACCAGTCGACGGGGGCGGTCGAGGTGCTGCCGCACAGCTTCACGCTGCTGAATCCTGCGACGAGGGATCTGCCGTTCCAGCCATCCGACTCGGAGCATGCGGATGCGGTCTCGAGCGAGGTGCGTGCGCGGCACCGGTATCTGGATCTGCGCAGGCCGAAGCTGGCGGAGAACATCAGGCTGCGCAGTCGCGTCACGCATGCTGTGCGGAATCATCTGTATGACGACGGGTTTCTGGAGATCGAAACGCCCGTGTTGCTCAGGTCGACGCCGGAGGGCGCGCGGGAGTTCCTTGTGCCCACTCGAACGTCGTCAGCTGGAGCAGAGGGCGAACCATGCTTCTACGCCCTGCCTCAATCGCCGCAGCAGCCGAAACAGCTCTTGATAGCGTCAGGGGTGACGGATAAGTATTTTCAAATTGCAAAGTGTTTTCGGGATGAGGACGGGCGCAAGGACAGGCAGCCCGAGTTCACGCAGATCGATCTCGAGATGGGCTTTGTCAGTGGTGGGCCTCCTCCGGCGTCATCGACGCCATCGCAGCTGCAGGGAGCCGAGTTGGAAGCGGGCGATGTCGACGCGAGAGATGCACAGGGACAGTGGCGGATCGGTGGGCATCAGGTTCGGGACGTGATCGAAGGCCTCGTGCGACGCATCTGGGAGGTCGCGGGTCGAGGTACTTTGCCCGATCGCTTCCCCGTCATGTCGTACTGGACGGCCATGACGCGCTACGGGTCCGACAAACCCGACTTGCGGTACGACCTTGCGCTGCACGACGTCTCTCCCGGGTTCACGTCTTCTTCCGAGCCGGAACCTCACGAAGGCAGCGACGTCACGCAAAGCCTCGAGATCCTGCCGTACCAGCACCACTCCGCGGGCTCGCTCTCGAAAAGGGAGCTCGACACCCTGCTTACCCCCTTCAAAGGCAGCGTCGAGCGGTTCCGCATCGCGTCCAAGGACAACATCCACGAGCTCGCCGCGCTGCTGCTCAAGAAGAGCAACCTCACACGCACGTTCCTCTCCTCCCACCTCGATCTGCCGGCCTCCGAAGTCGACGTCGAGCACCTTTCCGCCACACTACGCGCAGCCATCGAGGCGGAAGCACGGCCAACAGACGCCGACGGGGCGGTGGACGTGTTCGTGTCGCTGCGCGCCGATCCACCGGAAGGTGGCAGCACGGCGCTGGGCGAAGTACGCAAACTGCTCGCGGCTGCACTTGTGTCTAAAGGGCTGTTGGAGATGCGCGGCGATGCGCTGGCGTGGATAACGGAGTTCCCGCTGTTCACGCTGGTGGACGAGGACAAGAACGCGCTCTCTAGCCTCAGCACGCCGGTGGAGAGGTGGCAGTCGTCGCACCACCCGTTCACCGCCCCTCTCGCGGCCGATATCCCGCTCCTCCACTCGGAGGAGAGCATCGCGGCGGTGAGGGGACAGCACTACGACCTTGTGCTCAACGGTCAGGAGATCGGCGGCGGCAGCGTGCGCATCCATTCCCGCAACCTGCAGCAGCACGTGCTAAGCAACGTTCTCAAGCTCGACGAGAGCGAGTGTGCGAGGTTTGCGCATCTGCTGAGTGCGCTCGACTGCGGCGCGCCACCTCATGGCGGCATCGCGCTCGGATTCGACCGCCTCATGGCTATTTTGTGTAACGCAGACAGTATCAGGGACGTGATTGCGTTTCCGAAGCAGGGTTCGGGCGTGGACCCGCTGTTTGGCTCGCCCGCGCCGCTGCGAGAGAAGCACGAGGCGCAGAGCGCTGCTGACGCCCTGCTGGGCATGTACGGCCTGCGCAAAGCTGCGTCCAGCTGAAAACAAAAGCAATACAATCTCGTTAGCTTAACTAGAAATACATGTGTGTGATGAGTGCGTTGAATCGACTGACAGCGCAGCGCCAGCAACCTAGATCATGTTGCGCAGCAGCACCTTGTAGCACTCCTCGTCGTACGGCTTGCCGTCCTTGACAAAGAACTGCGTGTCCGTAAACGGCTGGCAGCACGAGGTGCACGTGAAGCACTCTGGGTGGTACTTGCCTCCCAGCGCGCTGATGAGGTCGTACACGATCGGCTTCTTGCACCCCTTGCACCGGGGCTTGTGCAGGTTAATGTGGCACTTTTCGCAGTACGGATAGCCCTTGTGCACGATGAACTCCATCCCGCCATGTTTGACTTTCCCGTTCTCGTCCGCCGTCATCAGCCCAGGGTCGGAGCCAGCAGCTGATCCGGCCGCTTTGGGGTCGAGGAAAGGATCGCCGCAGTTGGCGCAGAAGAAGTGCAGCTCGTGGTAGCACCTCTCCTTGGTCTCGCCATCCTGGCCCGTCAGCTCTTCGTCCTGGACGGTGATGTATCGCTCGTCGACGATCGGCGTGCGGCAGTGGAAGCATCTTTTCGAAAAGAGCTCATGGTAGTCAAAGTGGCAATAAGGGAGTCCCTCGTGCTCGTAGAACGCGACGTGCTCGAGACCTTCCGAGCAGTGGGCGCAGACGAAGCAGCCTGGGTGGTATGTGCTACCAAGAGCGTGTACCACTTTGCCGGCAATCCACTTCTGACATCCTTGACAGCCAGCACCGCTGCCGACGGACGATGCAGAGACGCGGCCGTTTGCTGCTCCCGTGCTCGAGTGTGGACCGGCAGAGGGCGAGTGGCTGGTGCCGGCTCTTTGTGATTTGGCCGACGGCTCTGCCGAGAACGAGACCGAAATCGAAGGTCCTTTAGATCCAGTGCTCGTCTGCGAGCGGGCGTCGTCATCATCCGCAGTGACCGAGATCATAGGTCCCGAATTGCCAGACGCATGGTCATCGTCGGCTCCGGAAATCTGAATCGACGGACCTGCTGCTGACGCGTGATCATCGTCGTCATTGTCGCCTGGCAGGACAATCGTCGGCACTGCTACCGGTGAAGTAGAGGTCTGCTGAATCACTTTCTGGCCCGGAGGAGGGCCGGCTCGCGAAACACTGCTGCCTCGACGACGTCTGGGCTTTTCCGGCTCCTCATCTGGAGCGTCGAAGCTGAATACAGGGATGCTCGGGGCAGCGGCGGCGGCTTTCGAAGGTTCGGCGTCGTGGCCCATGGACATGCTTGCCATCGAGTCGACCAACTGGGCTGTCTCGTGATAACGTGCTGGCTCGTGACGGTGCGACGATGGCGGTTGCGAGACATGTGTCTGATTTTCGTAGGGCTGAGAGTTTTGCTGCACGGCATCCTGGAAGCGCGCGGGTGCCGAGGGCGCCGAGTGCTCACGGTACGAATTGCGGACCGGGCTCGAGTCCAACGACTGGTGCAGGACAGAGCCAGCGCTCTGACTCGTTGTCGCTTCGCTAAGCGGCTGTGCGACGATCGCTGGGGGAACGCCGTTACTGGGCGCCACGGGCTCGCTTTGGCTAGACGGCAGCTCGCGTGCGTGGACAGACGGACTGCTGGCCATTCTCGTTGGCGGCAAAGGCGGCGAAAAGGTGGTACTCGCCAAGGCACTACGAAGCGGACGTCGCTGAGGAACACCTCTGGCCATGAGTGCTTCCGCAGCCAATCGAACACTCTCGGTGCGATTGAGGGCGGTGGTGGGCAATCGAGATGTAGTGCCTGCAATTGGCGATCCGGGGCTGCTTGGATCACCTTTAGCCAGATTGGACGAGACGTAGCCGGACGCTGCTGAGATGGTTGCAGGAGAGCCCGAGGGAGGTCTGGGCAGGTCCCTTCTTACGCTGGCACGGTTGGTGAGACCGATAGGCCCAGTCACGGGTGAGCCTGGGGCCGAAGGATTGGACGAGGTTCGTGTTGGCTGAGGCAAAGGTCTGCGAACAGAACCGACAGATGAAGTGGTGGACTGCCTGCTCAGGTCGGTTGCATAGGCTGGATGCGGCGACGTCGCAGGCATAGGTGGAGAGTTAACCTGCGGCATGGCGGAAAAGACATGCGCATTGGGAGGTGCAGCTGAAGATGGGACACCCGGCTGAGCAGGAAAGGCAACTCCCGATTGCTGAGGCGGGGTCATGGCAGCTGCCGAATGCTCCCAGGGCTGGTGAGCGGGAGGCGAAGCAGCAGGAGGGTACTGCGACTGGTAGACGGGTTGACTCTGCGGCAAGGGCGCCCAGGGCTGTTGGTGTTGAGGTGGAGCAGCATACTGGACGTTCTGCATGTACTGAAGATGCGAAGCAGGCACTCCGTTGGGCGGCGAGGCATAGCTGATGGGTGGCTGGACTGCAGAATGGGACGGCACGGTGACTTGTGGTGCAGCCACGGTCGGAGCATAGGCTGTTGAATGCACGGGCAAGATGCCGTTCGCCGGCGGAGGATGGGCTGAATAGAAGTGTTGTGCTGGATGCGGTGCTTGGTAGGAGACGGCAGGAGCGCTTTCCCTCCGCTCTCTTGCGTACCCTGCATATGCCGAGCCAGAGTTAGAATCCGAGTAGCTGTGCGTCATAGCAGCAGAGGTAGGAGGGGGCTGTGCTGCAGCATATGCGGCATCGTAACCCACAGCATAAGGTGGTTGAGGCGCGACATGAGACGATTGTTGTTGCTGGTGACCATACAAGTGTTGCTGCTGCTGCTGCTGTTGTTGCTGCATCTGATGCTGATAGTTGTAAAAGGCGCTCGGCGCCGGCGGCACGGGGTTGGAGGTGACTTTGGAACGAGCCCTCTTGATGGACGACGAAGGGGTCGATGATGATGATGAGGCGGCTGCTTGCTTGAGGTCGCTGACAGAAGATCTTCGTGAGCTTGGAGGCTCAGGAGAGTGGGAGCTCGGTGGAAGATAGCCTCCGCGAGTGTGCGTGTCGTTCATCATGCTTCCCTTTTGCGCGGACAGTGGTTCATAGGACGAGCTCCTGCGAGGTTTCCGGACCGCGGTGGAAGGCGGCGGCGGAGGAGCATGAGCAAGCCACGCGGCCGACATGTCCTGAGGTTCTTGCACCGGCATCTTGTTGGCGAGATGTTGCAGTTGCTGTTGCAGTTGGCCACAAGCCGACGCGAGGTACACCCTAGCCTAGCGCGGGTGGGTGAAAGTATCTTGCGAGTGCAGTAAGTGAGTGGATGCGGCGATGATGGTGAAGAGAAGCAAAGATGCGCAGTTTCTTGAGCATCGCCACCATGCAATCCAAAAGCTGTGCTGATGCTGATGCTGATGCTGATGCTGCTCCGTCAGGGTTCACACGAAAAGAAAACATACACAGACGCAGCGTCGACGCGCGAGAGACCAACACCTCTCGAGTGTTGCGTTCAACTTCTCTCTCTCTCTCTCTCTCTCTCTCTCTCTCTCTCCTCTCTCTCTTCACCCTGAAAAAATAGGGAGGCTTTTTTTGAGGAGCGAAAAAAGGGGCCGAAAATTCAAAGCGCCAAAAAAAAAAAAAAAGGTGCGTGTGACGCGACGGTGCGTCGGCGTAGAAAAGAGTCGTGTGCTGAGATGGAAAGTCCACGCTGCTGTCAGTCACATCTTGGCCGCCTCTTGCTTCTCAGACTGGCTTGAATGAGCTGAGACAGGGGCTTGACTGGCCATCGTTGGCTCTCTATTCTTGAGTCGAAAAACGACTTCATGAGATTGCATTCACTTTCAGAGATCAGAACTGTGCAAGAATCAAAGACGTGTGGGTGAGGAGTGCCGGTTTTTGCTGGTGACATAAAGCTTATATAAGCAGCATCACGTGAACGACTCTTCTCTCTTTCTCAAAGTTGGAAGAATCGGAAGCGTTGCGATTTTCACTTGGGCGTGGGAGAAACGGCTTTCTTGGTCACTCATCTGCTTTCACTCTCCATCTCATCACATCACAGTTCTCCTCTGCATCGCTCATCGCTGACCACACATTCTCACGCCATGTCGGCTCCTATCCGAAACCTGCAACGAGGCGCTGCTCGTGCCTTTTCACAGAGCAGCGCTGCTCTCGCCTCGCGCACCGCCTCGGCATCTTCTTCGTCCAATCCGATCGCCTCGTCGTCGTCCGCCAGCTCGCCTCGGTCCAAGCAGCACGACAAGCGTCAGAAGAGAAAGAAGGATGCCATTCTGCGCAAGGCCGTCGAAATGTATCATCTCACTCCGTCGTTCATCCCGAACCCGCAGCAAGCTTCGGTGACAACGTCCGCACGCCAATCCTCGCCGTCTTCCTCGTCCTCTGCCGCCGCCGCCGCCGCTGCCGCTTCGTGGGAATCTGCGCTTGACAACACGATCTACTCTTCCATTCTCAACACCGACTCGGTCTCTCGTCGATCGCCCAACCTGGTCCCCAGAGGCCTCACCGAGTTTTCCCGCGAGCAATCCAACCGCGCTGCTTCTGTCCCCGCTTTCGGCAACACCGAATCGGCCTCGAGCCGTGCCAAGGACATTCACTCCTTCGCCTCGGACCTCACCAGCACCACTTTCCTCACACGCAGAGAGAGGGAAGCTGCAGCTGCCGACCTCTCCTCGACCAGCCGATCCAAGCCAGCAAAGGGCGCCGCTTCTTCGCAGCACAACGGAGGCGGTCTGGAGCACTTTACCGATGGCGACATTGCCAGGTATCAGAGGAGGCACAACCACTCTGCTGGCGCTGGATCCTCTGCTGGTCTCGACAGCAGCAGATACTCTGGCGCAGAGCGACTCACCCATCTCGAACGCATCACCCCCGGCGCAAACGAGTGGTACCGCAGCCAGGGTCTCGACATGAGGAGCGCTCGAGTTCGCGACGCCATCTTTGGCACCGTCAATGGCGAGTTGCCCGGTCTCGAGGTGGTTCGCGAGAGGATTGCAGAGATGAGGCGTGAGAACGCCGCCTCGCAGCAGCCATCTCCTTCCTCCAACTAAGTCCGAGCTTTAGTTTTTTTTTTTGGTCAGCAACAAAGACATCCAGCACTGCAACGCTCTCTTTCGTCTTTCCCACATTCGTCGCAAAGG
>JALCCG010000155.1:0-22509 GCA_023212695.1 Sporisorium sorghi | reverse complement strand
CCACCAAAAAACCCCCAAAAAAAAAACCCCCCAAACTACAAAAAAAACATTTACCACAAAGCAAAAAAAAAAAAAAAAAAAAACACAAAAAAAAAAAAAAAAAAAAAAAAAAAAAAAAAAAAACGATCGCTGTCTCTCTCTGCACTCCTGTCCATTGCGCCTCCTGTCTGTGATCGTTGCTTCGTTCTGCTCGCAATCGCACACGTTCTCGAGCGCTGAGACTACTCACCCCTCCAGCCTCATCTGAGAAGAGAAGAAAGGCTTCTGCGACACATCTACGACCCGAAGACCCGCTCGCACACCAACACACACACTGAACTGCGTTCACACACACTTACACACCACCAAGTCATCACTCGACTACAACGAGCGACGCTGCACAGACAGGCATCCAATCGCCAAAAGCGACATGCAAAACAAAACATCACAAACTCATCTTGACATTCTAATTTACCGTAAGCTCACCTTCCATGCTGCGCCTTCACCCACCCTGACTAGCCACGAACGCCGCGGTCTCCCTTGCATTCTCAAAATCCTCCAACACCTTCTTATAACTCCCCAACGCGGGGACCGCGTGCAACATCCTGCCGAACCCCTCGAGCAGCACGCTGAAACTCTCCATCAACAGCGCCAACTCGGCCTCGTCCCGGGGCACGGCGATGAGCTGGTCCCAAATCTCGTCGTGCAGCTGCTGCGAGCTGAGCTTGAGGACGTCGGCGACCATGGCGGGGTAGGGGTGGCGCCACGGCGCGTTGGCGGAGTCTTCGATGGGGGTGTAGTCGTCTGTGCTGGAAGAGTACCAGCGGCCTTTGCGGGATTTGCCGTCCTTGGTGGGTGTGTTGGGGTTGTGGGGGCGACCGAGGCGGGCAGCGTGTTCGAGTTGGACGGATTCGGCGTTGATGAGGCCTGCCATGCGGGCCATGCCGAGGGCGGCGGAGCGGCCGATCTGGCGGCGTTCGAGGGAGGAGAGGAGCATTAGGGAGCGCAGCTGGCGCCGTGGTGGCACGTTGGGAGGTGGTGCATTCGGTGGAGAGCTGGCTCCGACTGGCGAGGAACCCTTGCCCTGCTGCTGCTGAGCGACGGGCGGACTGCCCACCTCCATCCCCGCAACCGACACCGCCGCCTCCCTGCCCTTCCCACCCACCCCAACGCCCGCATTCCACGCCTGGATCAACTCCAGCTCCTTCGCCTCAATCCGCTTCGCCAACTGCACAAAATGCAACACCCCCAAATGAATGTGTATCACAAAGAACGACAGCATCGTCCTCCCCTGCCTCGACAAATGCACGAACTCATCCAACGCCCTGGCGATCAACTTATCAAAGATGCTGTGGAACAAGCGCACGGCCTCGATGACGTTCATGACCATCTTCTCGATGCGCTCGCTGACGATGCTGTTGCCCCCGGCCGCAATCAAAGCTTGTACGGGGTCGGTGGTGGAGAGCAACGCCTCGGACGCCGTGTGCAACAGACCGACACGGCGCCAGATGTACACCTCGACGGCGGTACCCCACGCCACACCCAGCAGGACGACTTGCTCGTTGAGCCCGCCACCCGGGTTGTTGATGCTCACGATCGAGCCTCCCCTCGGCGGCGCCTCGGGCGCATCTGGGTCGTTCGGGCCAATGAGCACGTCAAATGGGATCGCGTTGGCCAGCGCACCCGGGTTGCGCAGCAGCGCCGGAATCAGGTCCCGCGCACACGCAGCGCGCTCCATGATGCGCCTCGACATCTCGGTGTCCACGGGGAAGCTGCCGTCGTCCTCGGGGTCTTCGTGCATGTACGTCTCGGATGTACCCGGGAACGCACCGGGTGGCGCCTGGCGTGAAGGGAGGAGGTTGAGTGTGTCCTGCATCGCGAAGAGCGCTTCGGCGGCGCGGTCGGGTGGCGAGGTGCTGCTGCTGCTGCCGCCGGGCGAGGGGACTAGGCCGGAGGGTTTGACGCCGGCGTCTGTGCCCGAGCCCAGTCCGGACGATTGGTAGACCAGGTTGTCCTCGCGCATGCTTGATCGTCGGCCTTGCGAGACGTGCGTGACGGTGTCAATCAACAAACCGAACCAGCCCAACGATTCGGCTAAGCCCATGAGGTCCGACGCAATGCGCCGCTGATCGATCACCTGCGGCTCGCCGCTCAGCAGCGGGTTCTTGGACGCCTTCTCCGACGTGCGCACCAGGTCGCGGCACCGTTTCACAAACCACTCCAAATGCCTCGACGCCGTCTCGAGCGCAAACGCCGCATCCTCGGCAGCATCGGCGCCCGATCGAGCCCCACCCTCCGCCAGCGCGCCAGGCGGCGGAGCCGTCACGCCAAACAAGAACAACCCATACGCCAACCGACACGACCTTCTCGGCGCCAGCTGCAAAATGAGCGAGCGCGCGCGCTTCCACGCCGCCGTCGCAATGCGGTCGTGTGCATCGCGATAGTTCTTCCCATCAACCGCTTTAGCCGAATCCGCGTCGGCAGTGGACGTCATCTCGTCGTCCAGGCGGAACTGGCACGCATACGCCAGCATGGCCGCTTTCACCGCTTCGTCGATCATGAGGTCGCGCTTCGACCTACGCCACCCGCCGGGACCCATGCCTATGATGTCGCTAAAGATGTTGTTGAAGTGCACCGACGCCTCCTGCACCGAGCCGGGCCCGCGGGGCTGCGAGTTGGACGGCGCAGCCGCGGAGTTCTGCTGGGGCTTCTCGCCCCACACGCCCATCTCTCCGCCGAGGTGGTCGAGCCCGTACACGAGGTAGAACAGGTTCGGCTGGTGCTCTTTACGCGACGAGGGCGAGTCGACATGCCACGACGCCCACAGCTTCTGCGACAGGTTGAGCGCATCCAGCCCAATGGCGCTCTTGATGTACGCGCCCAGATCGCCGTCCGTCCTCAACGGTGAGCATGCCCGCGAAAGCCACAGATTTGCAGCAGGCTCCACGGTATGCACGTACAGCCGCATCCGATTCGTCGTCAACAGCAGCGAGTCGGCGCGCTGCGCAAAGCGAACATTGGCGCCCGTCGTGTTGAGCATCTGTGACTCGCTGCGAGTCTGGAACGTCTTGAGCAGCTGCTCGCGTGCCTCTTGCACCTGGGCTGCGCTCGGCGAGCTGGCGTCGCTCGAGATCGACTTGGAGCGCCGGCCGGACTCGGACGACTCGTCCTCCACGACGCGCTTCTTGTTGCTGCCCGTCGAGGAAGCGGCGGGCTCTTCCTTGGAGGTTTGGGCGGCCTGCTTGCTCTCGCGCACCGAGTCGGCGAAATTGGTGGTGCACTCGATGCCGCGTCGCTGGCAGTTGGAGCAGACGAGTTTGCCATTGTTGTTGGAGGAAGAAGAAGCGCTGGCTGCGCTGGCTGCGGAGGCGTCTTGTCCAGCGTCGGACATCTTGCGCTTCTCGCCGGCGTTGCTCGTTGTTGGAGGTTGCTCCTGTTCCTGTTCAGCGCCAGCACCGGCAGCGGCTGCAAGTTGCGTGACATCGTTGCCGTCCGCGTCGAGACGCAGCTGGAAGTCGCAACCTCGCTTCGAGGCACGGCACTGGTCGCAACTGATGTTTTGTCTTCGACGTGTGCGTCGACGTGGTGGGATGCCGTCCCTCGAGAGCGCTGCTGCCGCTGCTGCTGCCGCTGCTGCTGCCGACGAGCTCGATCCGGCCAGGCTGCTGCCGGCTCCGTTGCCGTCTTGCGCCGAGAGCGACTCGGAAGCAGCATCGTGGTCTGTCTCTGCTTGGGTGGCATCTGCACCCTCGGGACCGGCTTCGGCCTTGATTTCGGTGAACCGCTTGAAGCCGGCATCGTCGAGTATAGCAGCGGCCGAATCGAACGAGCCCGTGGCACCATTCAGACCGCCGTGATTACTGTCGGCCCCAAACGGCTCGAAGTAGCCTGCTTGCTCTGCTGAGAAGGGGAGCAGGGGATCGTGCGAATCGGTGTGCATCGGTTGCATGAGGTTGAGGTTGAGGTCGAGCGGCATGGACCCGTCGTTTGGCCATGCAGTGCCAGGCGGGGCGACCGAGTAGAACGGCTCGTCTAGCGTCTGCCCGGCGATGTACGCTTGCGCAACAGGGTCCTCAAACGTAGTGAGGTACGTGCGTTTCGCTTCGCCGAGCTGGTGGCTGGAGCTGCTGGACGGAAGCAGCGCACCTTGCAGCGTTGACGAGCCGGCGGGATGCGGGCGAGACGAGGGACCCGCCGAGCCCATGCCTGGCTGTGGAATCGACTGTGCAGGAGGCTGCATGGACGTCGCATGCTGCAGCTGGACCGAGGCGAGGTGCGAAGACGGCGACACATTGTGTGCTGACGGATGTTCATGCGAAGGACCACCGGGTGAGGTGAAGGGAGGCGACTGAAATATGAATTGATGCAGTTGATGCGATTGGTTCTGCTGTGGCGTCACAGGCGACTGGAGGTGCTGCGACTGCATATGCGGATGGAGCTGCGCCTGCTGCTGCTGATGCGGTAGGTGAGCCATGTCGAGCTGCCCGAGGAAGTCGGTTCGCGGAACGCCATGAGCAGAGTAGATAGCCTGCTGCTGCTGCTGCTGCTGCTGCTCATCGCGATTCGGTTGCGGCGGGAAGGGGGCATGTGGAGGGCCAAGCACGGCGTGCTGCGAAGGAGCCTGCATGGTTGTGGGTGACCGAAACGGTCGGTTGCTGGAAGCTTGTGACTATGAATCAAGATGCGAGTTCGTTGGTAGACAGAGCGAAGATGTGTTGGTAGTTGTATGCGCCTTTTCAGATGTTCATCGTCAAGCGAGACGTGAGCACTGCGATGGGCATTTATGCGCAAGCCCTCGAACGCATCCAAGGACAGCCAACGTGCAGCTGGACAAGCACTCGCCGGTAATGATTTGACGACTAGACCGGGCTGAGAGAGGCACTGTGTGCTTGGTGAGAAGAACGCGAACTTGGCAATGTGTCTGCTGCGACGGCTGTCCAATGAGCTTGCTGCCCTTTGATATATGAAGGTTGCGCGCTCTTGGCTGTCAGAGATCGCGCGCTTCGTGTCAACGCCAAGCCTTCCTGGTTGCGGCGTGGCTATGCGCGCGTATGGTGGGTAGAATGCAGTCGGGGCGCTGTCGTTCGCTGAGTCGAATGTTCACGGTGCAAAATGAGATGGTGGTTTCAAGAGTGCCAACGTCTGACAATTGGCGAGTACTGTAGGCGAGCTTTGTCGTGCAGCTCAGTTGCGGTGTGTGCGCTGCTGCGAGCAAAGGAGAGAAGCGAGAGAGCCTACAGTAAAACCAAATCAAAAAGTTGGGGCGCAGCTGCTGCTTTTGCTGTCGCTGCAGATCGAAGCTTTCAGGCGGACTGACGGTGAATTTGGGGCAACCGCAAAGCAAAGCGATTCTCTCAAGGCGTGGGAACAGTCTTTTTACACCGCTCTATTTTATTTTTACCTTTTTTTATTTATTTATTTATTTATTTATTTATTTTTTTGTCCAAGCGAAAACAAAGGGTTCATCAGCTGCTGCTGCTGCTGCTGCTGCTGCTTGAGTGCGAGTCAAAGCTTTGCTTCGGGAGGCACTTCCGATGCGGACTCACGAGCTCCTTAGCTGCGTGTCGGAAGACATGAGTTCTGCTCGCCCGTGACAGCCGCGCAGTGCTTTGCAAAAAGTCCGGGGCTCATCCGATCGACTTTGGTCTTCAAGCTTTGTAAATCATCGAGGGATGCGCTGCATCGGACTCCTTTCCGTCGTCGTGCCGTGTTTGCTGGCTCTGGCTGCCACACACGCACGTCAAACACTCGCTTGAGCGCCGGTTGCTCTTAAACGACGGTCCAAGCGGCGGGCTCAACGTGCGTGTCGATGTCGCCGACAGGGGCTCGAGGGTGTTTGCACCGCCGCCGCCCCACCAGCACCCCGTTCACAGCTCACACTTGCGATTCACCCTGCTCGATGCAATGGAAACCTCGTTTGCATTGCGAGCAACTTCGAGCGGCGTGACTGTGTGATAGCTGCTCAACCCAAACACTCGGCCAGCTTGACCTCGAGCTCGGCATCCAGGTGCAGATCGAACTTGCCAAACGTCTCCAAAATCTGCCTGATCGCACCGCGCAGGCACAGATCCACACTCTGTGCGCCGCTGCTTCTCCACGCTTGCCTCAGCTGCTCCTGCCATTCCGCCTTGCTGCTCGCCGCTCCATCCTTGGCACCGTTCACCTCAGCCTCGAGCCGGCGCAGCTTACCATCAATCGCCGCGGCGCGCTGCTCGAGCTCGAGCCCGAACCGGCGGATCTCGGCGTCCAAATCCACCATGCAGACGAGCACGCGCGAGATGTCCCGCTGCACCGTGCCGTACGGATCCTCCGCAAGGCTGTGGCAGAGGAGCGATTGCAGCGTCAGTGCGGCGCATGCGGTGCGGTGGGCATCGCGGCCGATGATGGACGTGTCGGAGGCGGGCGAGTCGCCAATGAGGGTTTGTTGGCGGCCGGGGCCAAAGAAGACGTGTTTGGCGTCTTGCGGTACGAACTTCCACCCGAGCGAAGTCAGACTGATGAGCGCTTTTTGGACCGTCTGGAAGCTGAGCAGCGATGGGGTTGTTGCTGGCGCTTTGGTGGCGGTGGACCAAGTGGTGGCTGCGGCTGTGGTTTGTGAGGTGGTTGTGGCGTTCTGATTCGCACCAGCCTGCCCAGCAGCAAGCTGCTCCCAGATGGTTTGCGTAGATGGCGTGCTGCCCTTTTGCTGCTGCTGCTGCTGCTGCTGCTGCTGCTGCTGCTGCTGTTGCTGAGCGACCTGTTGCGCTGCGTTTGTCGCCGTCGTTGGTGCTGTAGCCGGCATCTGACCCCTCCGAACCACAAACTGCTTCTGCTCCTCCAACAACGCCACGCACCGATCCCGCACATGCGTCCACGCCGTCACATCCGCATTGACATCCCTATAAATCGCAGCCCTACTCTCCTTGTCCTCCGCACTCAGCCGCGCCACTTCGGCAAACGCGTGATTCGAGAAGAACAAGATCGGCTCGTCGATGCCGTCCAACAATAGCCGGTTCGGGTTCTTGGCGTACTTGCTGACAGCGGGCAGCGGATGCGAGAGGTAGACGTCCAGCAGCAGATATGCTGTTTCCACCGCACACACGGCGGCAATGCTGAACAGCACCGTGCGGAGGGACACCTCGAAGTAGCCAAAGTCGACGCGGAACGAGGGAACGAGCAGCCGGCGCATGAGTCCGCGCGTGCCAATGACGAGCAGCAGTGCGCTCCAGAGACGGATACGAATGAGGCTGTATACGACGATGCTTGAGAGCGATGTCAATGCTGCGAGTGCGGCTGCTTTGGCGAGACGCGAGCTGACTGCGCTGGCGACGCGGTCCTTGATGGTCACGACGGTGTCGGAGGACAGCACGGATGGGTCGAACGAGGCCGATGCAGCCGCTTCTGGAGACGGCAGTGCCCTGAAAAAGAATGCGTAGACGGCTGCCAGCACCACCGATTGGCCGACGAGATAGAGGAAGCGTTCGTTGAGGTAGAACGATCCATGCGACTCGACCCAGATCTGCGGACCCCATCCTCCCGTTTGCGACGCGAGCAGCGCCGTATACCCCATCGCCAGCACCAAGAACGCTACGACATGCTGCGACACCAACGGCAGCAGAGCGGGACTTGAGAGCGCTGCCGACAGCTGTTGCGCTTTCGAAGAAGGCAGGCGAGCAGGCGGTGCAGTGATGCTGGAAAGGTTGCGCTTCTGCCGAGCGAGCAGCGGAATGACACCGAGACCGAACGACAGCAGGCTTGCTACCAGCGTCAATGGCGATATAAGCGAAAGCGAGATGGTCTTGAGTAGTGCTGACGTCAATAGCAGATGCCATGCCACCGCAGCAAGGATGAAAGCTCGCGTCTGTCGTGGCTGCAGTGCGATCTTGATCACATCGCGATACTTGGATGGTAGCTGCGCCGGTGGCACTGCCGCCAAGCCCGATGGCATTGCGTGGGTTGTTTGATGGAGCTCGCGACCCACGAGTAAAAGGATGTGATGGTGTTGAGGAGAGAGGGAGAGATTTGCAAGAAAGTGTTGTTTTTGTTCTTCTTGTTCTTCGCGTCTTTGAGTGGGAAATTTTTTTTGGTGGAGTTGGATCGTGCTTCAAAAAAGCGACTTCTCGCCCGAGTGATGATCACAGGCTTCTGTTCCTTTCTTCCGAGGAAAAGTCGAAAATGCGAAGAAAGCGAAAATTGAAAACGAGGCTTCCGATCCTCCTCGTCGTTCAAGACCTTCCAACGTCCGTCCAGCATCTCCCTGATCATCGTCGCTCTCCAACACCTCCTAATCTCCTCGTCTCCATCTTCAACGATGGTCGCCGCTCCTCTCGTCCGCTCGGGACGACTCGCATCGCGCGCGCTCCGCACTGCTTCTGCTGCTGCCACTTCGTCTTCTACCACCGCCTCCTCTTCAAGCAGCCGCAGGGCTCTTCACACCTGCCCACCAACACCCGAGATCCTCTCCGAAGGATGTGCGCCCTTCCTCTCCGGCTCGACAGTCAAGCAGATCTCGCAGGCATGGCAGGGTGGGCTGCTCGAGCTGCTCAACCAAGAGGTGCGCGACACCGAATTCGCTTCGTCGTCCATCGTCGAGACCGTCGTGGGTCTCTCTCAAAACAGGGAAAAGATCCTCGCGTTCAACTACGCCTCGCAAGCACTCAACAACAGCTTCTTCCTCTCCACCCTGGCTCCCCAGGACCGTCTCCGCAACCCAACCCCTCTCCCCAAACTCGCCACCGCCATCTCCAAGAGCTTCGGTAGCTTCCCCGAAATGTGCCTCGCTTTCTCCTCCGCTGCGTACGGCATGAGCGGCTCCGGCTGGGTCTGGCTCGTCACTGATCAACACAGAAATCTCGGCGTCGTCCCCACTTTTGGCAGCGGCACCGTCATCGTGCAGAACAGAATGCAGCAGGGCAAACACTTCCTCCTCCCCAGCATCAACGACCACTCCTCCACCAGCTCAGACAGTGCCGCAAAGCCTGCATCCACATCGGCTGAACGCCCATCCCGCCCCTCGGACTCGCTCTTCAGCGGTCTTGGTATCACCGACAAGGTCGGCAAGGATCTTTACCCGCTCCTCAACATCAGTGTTCATGAACACGCCTGGTTGCACGACTACGGCATTATGGGCAAGGAGGAGTACCTCACCCGCTTCTGGAACTGCGTCAACTGGGACAAGGTCGAGGAACGCTTCGAGTCCTACTGCCCGCAGTCCTCGCGATACTGAGAAGGCGAATCGATATGACTTCCACAAAAGGCTCGACATGGACTCGGTTCCTAGACCATTGTACACTATACTTACACACCTTTTCAAAAATGCAGCACAGTCAGTTTACCGGTTCGCGACGTTTTGCGATCAAGACAAGCAGCTTCGTATCTGCGTTCGCTTGTTTCAGTCGACATTGGAAGGAAAGAGTTACAAGACAGCAGAGTCGGCTTCAACTCTGGGCACTGCGCACAACGAGGCTGAGAGCAGGCCCGAGGCAAGTCCAGTGGTCGCCCTTCACTTCGTGCACCTCGACTTGGGCCGAGCCGGGCCAGAACGATCGCCATTCGTGCTCGCTTGCCATCACGCCCTTCAGCTTTGAGTCATCGGCGGCATTGACGACCACCACTTTGCCGGGCTGTCGATCCGATGCTTGAGGAGCTAGGCATCGATACTCCGGCAGACTCAGCGCGCACGACCTGAAATGCTCGCGCACCGTCTTCGACGTGATCCGCTTCAGCATCTCGTCGAGTGTATCTGCTGGCAGTGGGCGGATCTGGCGCGGGTTGGGCGTGTCGATGAGACCTACAAATGCAACCTCGCGACCGGTCGAGAGCAGACGGCGAGCCACTTCAAGCGCGAAAATGCCTCCGATGCTCCATCCCGCCAGTCTGTACGGCCCTCGCGTCTGGACCCGGCAGAGCAGTTCAATGTACCGATCGATCAGTTCAGCGATGCCTCGGCTCCAGCCGCCTGTCTGGCCAAGGTAAGGCGAGTCAAAGCCGTAGACGGAGAGCGAGCCCGTCTCTTGCACCTTGGGCAGCATCTGAGCCGTGCCGCTGCCGTCAGGGAAGAGGAAGAGGACATTGTGCCCATCGAACCGTTTCAGCTGGGGTCCGCCAATGTGCAGCGGGGCCGAGAAGGAAAAGTGTCTGTCGGGATTGGTGAGCTCGTCCATGGGCGATTCGGCTAGCGTTCGTCGAGCAACTTGATGGCTCGACGTCGTTGCAGCTTGATCAGAGAACGGCTTCCGCGATTCACGTTCGATCGCCTGCGTGGCTGGGCGGGCGTTGAGCTCCTGTGTACGACCGACTTTGGTGGTATCGGTGCTCTTTGCTGCTTTGGCTGCTTTGGCTGCTTCGCTGGCAAATGCCTTCGAGGAGAGCTGTACCAGCCTGCTCAGCATGTCTCGGCGGATGCGCTTGAATGCAATGTTCTCCATCATACCCATCAGCTCGCCGTCCGGCAGGAAAAAGTAAACAGAGCCCTTCGACAGCTCCTTGTCTTGCTCCATGCGGGCATATGCCAGCACCTTAGTGGCGCTGCCTGGCTGAATCTTGCTCAAGCCCGGCATGGTGGCGATCCTGCCGATGGCCTCGGCCATGTAAACAAAGGGGCCGTCGGCGAAGCTTACGTTGCTGATGAAGCCGGTGAGTCCGCCGAGGCTGTCGAGCAGCATCGGACTGCACACGAAGCGACCGTTGATAGCTTGGGCATTGTAGCTCACCTCCGACACCGCTTCGTCGCCACGCTCGGTCATCCAGATGGTGTTCATCCCCCGGAAGCCGTCGAGATAGAGCACGATGGCCTCGAAGTTTCGGTAGATCATGTCGGTCCTGATCATGCAAGCAGGCTGCGCTTGGATCGCCGAGGCCGTCCTCAGGACGAGGTGACGCAGCTTGGTCCATTCTCGAGCAACCTGCTCCTGCGTGGCGATGCGGATGCGGCACGAGCCGTACTGGTGCTTCTGATGCTGATGCTCGCTGTGCGAGAAGAATTGCACGATCGAGCCGTCCTTCGACGTTGGATTGCCCTGCAGCGTCACCTCGATGGTCTGTTTGGGATTGTGCTCGTTGAGATACAGCGATGCGACCATCGACAGATCGAGCACCTGGATGACGATGTCGTCTTCCGTTTGGGCCGACGGTCTCTGCTTGCACGGATCCGCACGCCACCAGTACATTCCCGCCTCTTGAGCAAGCTCGACAAAGACGGTAGCTGGCGCCAGAGGAACACCGAGGATGATGTGGCCTCGGATGAAGTCGCGGAAGGGCTGCTGGTTGACACGCGCCAGCATCAGCGCTGAAGGTGGAGTGGCTTCGAGCTCGATACACCGCCAAAGCAAAGCGTGCATCGGTTTGGGTAGTCTCTTCGGTTCAGCTGCCACTGTGGTCTCGCTAGCAGCCTCGCATCCACCGAATGGAATGGCTGGCTTCACCACGAGATGATCTCGCAATCCTCGGTCTTTGAAGGGCACCCAGTACTCTTCGAGGTCAAACGGATACAGCGGAAGCTCTGCTGCCAGACCGTGATGGCAGAAGCCAAGACCCAGGTCCGAAAAGACCTTGTCCCAATCGAGGTCGATTCCACGCGAGGCGAGATCCTTGACAAGGTTCAGCGTCGCCGTCCAGGAAGAGGTGCCTCGTCGGAAGGAAGTCAGAAAGTCCGGCATGCGTTCCGACTCGGCGTAGCAGCCCTTGAGCATGGGCGTGCACGTAGGATGAGGTCCCACCTCGATCCAAGTGTCCACCTCTAGCTTCTTTTGCAAGTCGGAGATCGAGTCGGAGAACAGGACCCGTCCGCGAAGGTGAGAGACAAGGTACTGCCCGGCGAAATCAGCGTCGCTCGGATGGACCACCTTGCCGAACAAGTTGGAAGCAACAGCGATGCTCGGCTTGGAGAACGTGTGAGATGCCACCACGTCGCCGTACGCTGCCATGAGAGGCTCTACAGCCTTGGAATGGAATGCATACGGCACCGGGATCGCCATGGCCTTGATCTTGGGATCGCTCTGCTCGCAGAACCTCCGCAGCTTTTCGACGTTTTCGTTGCAGCCCGCCACCACGGTGTCGTTCGGACTGTTGACGCAGGCAATCTCGAGCTGCTCGAAGCCGGCTTGTTGCAGCAGCTCGCTGACCTTCTCGTGCCCTTCTCGGATCGCGAGCATCGACGAGGCGTTGGGTTTGCATAGCTCCACCATCAGCACAGCACGGCGGCCGACGAGCTCGATCAGGCTGCGCAAAGAAAGGACGCCGGACAGCCAGAGCGCGGCATACTCGCCGAGCGAGTGTCCGACGACGCAAGAGGGCTTGAGACCCCAGTCGAGCAGCATCGACGCCAAGCCAACCTCTGTTGCGATCAATGCCAGCTGATACTGTGCTGCATCGAAGCTGTCCGCTTTGCGCTCCTCTTTCGCGTCCGTCTGTGTGGCGCTCAGCTGCGGCTTGAGCGGGTGGATGACTTCGACCAAGCTCGGAAGACTGGCACTCAGAGCGATGGCATTGCAGTGGTCGATATGATTGCGGAAGGCGGCGCTATTTTCGTAAAGTTCCCTGGCCATGTCGAGGTACTGTGCGCCTTGACCGCTGAAGGCAATGCCGATGGTGTGGCCTTTGTTTCTGTCGATGTGTTGGAAGTCGACATAGACAGACTCTTGACTGCTGAGGCACGTCCTCACCTCGCCCATGTTGGCTGGCGTGGCGATCAGACGGTAAGGAAACATGGCCTCTCCGAGCGACACGGTGCTGCAAAACTCGGTCAGGCTGACTTGGTCGTTTGCATCCAAGAACGAGATGAGTCTGCGCCGCTTGGCGTCCAACGAGAAGGGTGTAGCTGCTGTGACGAACAAGAGATGATGTTTGGCTTCAGATGCATGGCCGTGTTTCGGAGCCGACTGCGAGGCAGCGAGTGCCTCCTTGCTCATGGTCGAGAGTCGCTCTCGATACACGGTGCCTCGATCCATGACGATGGAAGAGTTGCCGCCTGCTGCCGAAAAGTTGTCGACAAGCGTAAAGCCCTCGTTGACCCTGTCCAGCTTCGCCTCCTGCATTGGCACATGCAGTCCGTCCAGTGGCGGAAGCTTGGTGTTGAGCTTGGTGCGGATGCCAATGTGGCGGGGCACCTCGCCGTGCTCGTAGATCTTGATGGTTTTGATGATGCTGCTGGCGCCCGAAGCAGCTTCCGAGTGACCGATGTTGGCCTTGACAGAGCCAAGGACGAGCGGCGAAGTCTTCTCGCCCCTCTTGCCCTCGCCAAAGGTCTGAACGATGCCGGTCACCTCCTCGAAATCTCCACTCTGCGTTCCCGTGCCGTGCATCTCGATGTAGCTGTATTCGTGCGGCAGCGTCTTGCTTGCGAGCATACCGGACTGGTACAGCCTCTTCTGCGTGGGACCGTGAGGATGGGTGATGGAGAAGGACTCGCCGGAATGGTTGGTTGCGGCAGAAGAAATGACTGCCAAGATCGGGTCGCCGTCACGTACAGCGTCGGGGAGCCGCTTAAGCAGCATGATGGACACAGCATCTGCGCGAGAGTATCCGGCGCCTGCGTCGTCGAGCGTCATGCACTGGGATGACGCTGAGAGGAAGAAGCCTCTGTCCAGGCCAATCGTGATTTGCGGCTGAGTAAGGATGTTGACGCCTCCCGTGAGAGCCGCCGAGGTCTCTCCGGCAAGCAAACTGTTGCAGGCTGCTTCCACAGCGACGAGGGCAGAGCTGCACGCCGTGTCGTACGTGCATGCCTCGCCCCGGAAGCCAAAGGCCTCGTTGACCTTGGCGACGAGATGGGCTCGATGGGTGTTGGGGACAAAGTCGGCCTCAATGTTCTGGCTGAGATGCTCGCGATAGTCGTCGCTGCAGTAGGCGAGATGCGTACTCCACTGCTCTGGATGCTTGGGATGTCGGTGCGCCGAGAAGCTGTAACCCGCACGCTGCAGTGTCTCGTAGGCGGTGAGGATGGCCACCCTTTGCTGCGGATCAATCTTGGCGCACTCCTCGCTGGAAGCCGCCTCGCCTGCAAAGCTCTTGTCGAACGCGCTCGAGCTGGCGATGAAGTTGCCCGTCTTGACTCGCATCACGTTGCGGTCCCTGTACGAGGAAGAATGGTAGTCTTGGTAGCGATACAGATGGGCAGGAATCTGAACGATTCAGCAAGGTCAGCGAGGTTGATGTCAGTTTCTTGCCCTTTTGACGCGACGGGTACGTTCGAGATGGGCGCCAGCGTCGACCTACCTCTTCGCACATGCTCTTGCCATCTTTCAACAGCTGCCACAGCTCGTCCGCATCATTGGCTCCCGGGACCCTGCAGGACATTCCGATAATCGCAATCTGCTGACAGGGATTGCCCTGCACTCTGGAGAGCTTGACGGGCTCATCCTCGAATCGGTAAGAGTCCTTTGGAAAGAGAAGGTGAAGGAGCTTGACCGAGACATGAGCGATTTGCAGCAGGTCGAAGGCCTTGGTTGCGGCCAGCGCACAGCTATCCCTCATTGATCCGCCCAGCAAGAGGAACTCTACACGAGCCGAGTAGAGGCGCGATGAGGCCAGTTGCCCTTGCACAAGGTCCAAGGCGCCCTCGAAGTGCTTCTGCGATCGGCCGAAGTCGAGTCCCGAAAAGAGTTGGTCGAGATCAAAGACAATGTTGGTCGCCGTGTCAGACTGCTGCTGTGGTTTCTTCCCGCCGTCGAGAGCGACTCGGATCTTTCGCTGTTGTAGGTGTGTCTGCAACTCGGCCCGCAGGTGCGTCCATGCGCTCGTGCTCAAAACAGGAACGGCGGACTGCTCGGTCACCAAAAACTTGCACTTCTCCTCTTCGTCGACATCCCCCCGCAATTTCTCCGGCTTCTCGTCGCTGGCAAGTTCGATGGCATATCCGCCAATCGTCTCCTCGATGCTGGTGCCGTCCTCTCGAAGTTTTTCTGCCATGGCCGCATTGGTCTCTGTGCGTCCACAGATCGTCAGTCTCTTTTCGTTGCCCGGTGCGCCGATATTGAGGAGGACATCGAGCCAGCAGGCGAGCTTGATCGCCTCGATCGCGTTCGAGATCAGTTCCAGGCTGCAGGTGACGTCGACCGTTCGAAGAAGCGTCATGGTCAAGCAAGATTCGGGATCCCAGATCGCGGCAAAGTCGCCTCGCATCGCCGTTTTGAAGTCAGGCCTGGATGCCAGCACCACACCGATCTGCGCCAAGGTCGTAAGGGACATGGGATAGCGTCGCAGCCTCTCTACGGACGCAACCTCTGCGAGTTGCTCGAAGGTGTCGGGAAGGCTGAGGCCTTTGTAGCAGTCACTTGCGAGTTCTGTCTGTCTAGATCGTGCAGCTGCGTCTGCCTCGTGTCGCAAGGCGCGATAAGCCGAGTCGAGAAAGGCTTTGAGGATGACGTCGTAAGAGGATACATGGTGTAAGAGCCGGAAGGTGGAAGGAAGCAGTATCTGTTTGCCGCAAGCGTGAACGAAGACGACTTTGTGATCGTGAGCTTTCATGGTTGCTTCAGCTGAAGGATGCGTGTTAGTTGAGAAGATGTGCTGGGCGTCCATCATTGTGAATGGGCGATTTACGGCAGGCCTATATATGTGCACATTCAGCCCCCATTTGACCCCTGGAGCGCCCATTCGCGCGGTGAGAGACCTCTCGAGGAATGCCAAGAGACAGGTCCTTCGTCAGGCTCTTCGAACATTGAGGCTGTCTCGCCTGAGCCTGAAGGCGTTCCAAGACGGATCGGCTTGCAGCTTTCCTCTGTTGAATTGCCAGCTTCGTGGATGCGAGCGCTTCCAATGCTGACCAAGAACCGTGAGAGATTTGACGTTGTCGGTCACGTTCCGATGATGAAGAGCGCTCGGCTTTGCGACATGTTGGCATTCTCAAGATCACTAACGCCGAGCAGAGTCAGGCAGGTTTCCAGAGTCGGATGATCCGATTCGATGATCCCACGCCCTTTGGCTGTGGTGCTGGCTAACGATCCCGACGGAAGCGTTTGTCGGCACATCCGAGCTTGTTGAGAAGCAGTGACGATCGAAAGCACAATTGGTCCGATCCAAGTCGAATCTGTTGCCTCAGTCTGTCGAACAGGGCGGCTTTGGGCAGAGAAGAGCAGGCTCTGGCTACGCCGGCAAGCGTCCGTGAGATGGTCACAGACTGCGCCGCTTTCGTTGTGACTCTCCAGAACATGCGCCAGTCAACTTCGCGACGGCGCCTCCTTTGCGTCCACAGAGCGAGCAACGAGAGGCGGCGATCAAAGGCGCATCACGTGTGGGACTTTGGAGGTGCAAAGCACATCATTCAGGCCAGCAGTGGGCGCGCTGATAAGCCGAGCGCCGAGTCGAGGGCGTTGTTGCAAAAAGTCACACGGTGCCCTTGAGCGGTATGTGGGTGATACGCCCTTGAATCAGTGTGGCCGAGATGCTGCCCGGTGAGGGATGCAGAACGAGAGCAAACAACAGACGGAAAGCATCCGACGGAAGCGACCGAGCCTGTCTGCCAAGCCTGGAGAAGCCGTTGACCATCGGAGGGCGTCTGTGATCTTTTCGGAACACTTCCGACGCTATAATCACACTTATTCGATGGAAAACGCCACAGCGATCCGACTTCTTTCCCACAGTTGTGTGTCGAATCGAGTTTATCCACCGTGCAGATGCAGCTCACATGATCGAATCGGCAATGAGCTCGCTCGAGCCGGCGCAGAGTGAAGACCGGTGCTGTCTCGAGAGGGATCAAGGCTCAGCCTGCATCAAACGGCGCCGTGCTTGCGACCGGCCTCTTGTTTGCCCTGGCAGCATCACTTCTTGAAAGGTGAGATGAGCGGACGTTCCGTTGCAGAGTGCCGTTGCAGAGACGTTCTTGGGGCGGCCGGATCCCACGCTGGACTCCACCAAGATTTGCGTTGACAAGTCTGTATTTAATGCGGAGCTTTCAAAGACAGCTTGAATGACGACATCCTTATCGCCATCGAGCACCTTGGCTTCACCCTGTCCTCTCGACCGTCGCACGTCGCAGGCTTGGGAAAGCATGATGCCTCAACGCAAGATCCGACTGCTGGCGCTGCACGGCAAGGGCACCTCTGCCAGGATCATGAGGGCACAGTTCAAGCCGCTGGTTGATCTGCTCGGCGACGTGCTCGAGGTGCACTACGTTGATGGCGGCGAAACATCTGCCCCGTATCAAGGTGAGCGCAGATGACCAGAAGCTTTGCTAATGGCTCTCAGCTGACACGATCACCGTGCTGTTGCTTGGATGCAGGCATCGAAAGCATCTTTCCCAACGAGTCGTACTTTGCGTGGTATCAGCAGCCGACTCGAGATGCGCTGCAGGTGGCTCACAGCAGACTCGCCGAACGACTTTCGCCAACGATCGTCGAAGGTCTCATGTCGAACAGTGGCAAGAAGGTCGCCACGACCACCAGCTTCGAGCGAGAGAACTTGGGCGTGTTCACTCCGCCGGAGACGCCAGCCTCGGCTACTCCTTCCTTCCCGTCAAGTCGCGCGTCATTGAGCAAGCCGTTGACCTGCCAGACGCAACGTGTCCCGGGCATCGATACGCCGCTGTCGTATCCGAGCACGGCCGGGGTGAGGACGCCCGCGAACTGGGAGCACGGCGGGTACGACGGAATGATCTGCTTCTCGCAAGGATGTGCGGTGTCGACTGGCCTACTTTTGGAGATGCAAGCAAGGCTGCCGGTACGTTTTGTGGTTCTGATCTGCGGGGGACGCCCTTTTGACGCCAATGGAACGATGGAGAGGGTGGCAACGACGAGCACGACGCCGATCGAGGTGCCGAGCATTCACATTCATGGGCGTCAGGATGCGGGTCTGGACGAATCGAGGAAGTTGGCGAGTCTGTACAGCGATAGGGGCAAGCAGGTGATTGAGCTCGACATTGGCCACTGTCCGCCTCGACGCACCTCGGACCTCAAGGTTGTTGCGGCCGCGATCCGGAGCGCCATCTCGGAGCTGGACTGAGGCAGCAGTAACAAAGCGCGAGCGTGGTTCAATTGCAAATGTCAGCACCAGTGTCGAAAGCGCGGATTGTCTCAAGGCTCGCCTCGGCTGAAGGCAAGGAAGAGTGTGCAGTCACGGCTAGCGGCGAAGACGCTGGAGTGAAGATGCGCAGGCAGATGTGCCATGAGGCAGGGGGAGGTTGCCACGTGGCTGTCTGAGCCGGCGGGAATTTTGAGATGAGATGGAAGCGAATCGCGAATCGCGGATGCAAAGGAGAAAGAGAGGAATCGATGCGACTCTCTGAGAGCGTTTGATGCGATTCTCAGGATGCATTGAATGTTGTTGTGACAGCTGCAGTCAGTGCAGGCGATGAACGGTCAACTCGAAAGAGACTGTCTGAGATGGAAAGGTGCGAGAGGGGTTGCGGCGCTTTCGATAGGAGCGAGACGCCGCGATGGGAAACCAACCATGAGCTGCTGTTTTGAGGGAGAAAGAAGCGGTGCGGGGGGCAAGCAAGTTTGGTCAGTCGATGGCGGCAGCAACAGCAGCCAATCGCAGACAAGAACCCCAGCTGTCGGAACAAGATGCGCCGGTCAAATCTCTCTGTCTCTTTCTCGCCATTCTCCGCCATCTCTTGATCGTTCGTCGCTCTGTCCCTCTTTTTCTTCTCTCTCTGCAACTCACCTCTCTATCTCATGTTCAACTCAAACGGGCGCCACCATTTTAGGGGTGAGAAGATGTGGTGTGCTCGGACCGACCGGTGTCAAAGAAAAATAAAATTAAAAAATTAAAAAATTAAAAATAAATAAATAAATAAATAAATAAATTACGGGTTGTGCGTGTGCGTCGGCGTGTGATTTCACGAAGAAGAGAAAAGGTGTTGGTCCGTCCGGCGTGCGAAGGGAAGCTGAGGCGGTGTCGTCTTCTGCTGCTGCTGCTTCTGTGCCGCTTTTTCTGGTGCCGGTCAGCTTTCTTTTCTTTTTTTTTTTATATTTTTTGTAAAAGCAAATGACAATTTCGCTGAATTGGCCGTTGGCGACGAGCGAGCAACGGCATCCTTCTCGATCCCAATCATCGTCGCCATCACCACCATCACCACTCTCTTTTCTCTTCTATTTCATTATTGCGCGAGAACAACAGCAGCACTATTCGCACAGCGACATCACTCATCGATTGAGAATCGATATCCAAGCACGGCTCGGGCCGCTTTTCTCGTGGTCGAGCTTAGTGCCCACACGTCCCTTCATTTGGAAACGGCTTCATCTCTCAAGCCTCGCCCCGCTACACGTTTAGCACGACCAGAAGCTTTGCCTCGATCAGACCACAAAGCCAAGTCGCCTCATCCTCTGCCCTCGCCCCTATTCTTGCATCTTGGGCACCGACCGCTCTCTCACCACATGGGCGCCTGTCCTCTCTCTTGCTTGTAGAAGCAATACGGCCTCATTGGCGCACAAGTCACAACCCTTCCTGTCTGGACTGTTTCAACTGCAGACAGGTCCTGCACGCTGTCGCTCGGGCACTGCTGACTAGGTCGACCCTTTTGCCATCATGACCGGTGCTGAGCGCCGCAACCATCCTGGCCATCTCGGCGCCATGCCCGCCCGCTCTCCTTCGCCCACCAGGAAAGCGCAGGCCTCTTCTTCCAACACATTACACCAACAACACGCCAATCGATCAACACTGGCGCAAAGGACTAGCCAACAACATCCTCACTTTGACACGCCCAACTTCCTCACCAATCCCGAACCGTTCAGCGCTCTTGGAGCAACTCCCAACTACGAGCTTCCTCCAGATGGTCTCTTTGGCGCCACTCACAACCAACCCTCTTCTTCCGCTGCTGCTTCGTCGTCCTATTGGCTTCCCGAGAATCGTCCTCAATCCGTGCCTCCGAGAATAGCAGTCGAGAGCAGCAACACACGCTCCTCCAACCCGCGGCGTGCAGTGCCGCTCATCGACACCAGCGGACGTCCTCACTCGCGAAGGGAGAGCCTCATGGAAGAGGCGGAAAAGCGCCCCACAAGCCCTCACATCACCTCTGCGACCCCTACAAGCGCTCGCCATCATCACCCTTTCTCCTCATCGCAGCACCAGCAGCACCAGTCCAAATCGCGCTCCGGCTCCTTTCACGAGAATGACGGGCAAGGTAGCAGCGCTCGACGATCTAGGAGCCCGGCCGTACAACGTGTCGCTTCGCCTTCCTTGCTAAACTCGGGCATCGGGCGTGCTGCTGTCTCGGCTGCTCAGTCCATCATGGATGCCATGGCTGGTCGCTCTTCGCCCGTCGCTGTGCGTTCCAAGCATCCTTCACTAGACGACCGCGACAGCCTCAGCGACGATGAGGCCGGCAAAGGCCACGGACGCAAAGCGGCTGCCTCGGTCGCTGCCCGCTTTACGCCTTCCATCTACCATCCTCGTCATCAGAGCCTCCACGCCCAGCAGCATGCTCACTTCAGCGAGAAGCCGACTCCCATCTCACCCTACGACCACGCTCATCCGCCACACGCTACGAGTGCCGACGTTGCTTGGCGTGCCAGCATCTCGGAGTCGCGCAGAGCTACGCCGGCTGCCTATCGACCCCGCCCAGCCTCGGTCAACCGGCGACGCGGCAGCACCCACATTGACCAGCAGCCCACTGCTGCTGCTGACGACAGCACCGACATGCACCTGCCCAACAGCCACAAGAGCACGCACTCCTCGATCTTGATCGGCTCGCCCATCGTCATCCCACAGGCGCGCAGAGGTGCTGTTCGATTACGTCCAAGACGCAAACGCCGAGTTGCGCGTCAGATCAAGCCGCAGCGTACCCTGCGGCAGAGCGTGATCGTGTTTCTCGCAACGCTGGTGCACTGGGTGCGTCTGCTCGCCTCGCCAGCAGAGGCACTGCGACGCTTTCGAGAGTACTGCATCGACACGCGCATCGCCATCGACGACTCGTTCCGAGATCCGCAGACGGGCATGCGCAGCTACTACCCGCCCTGGCTGCAGGCGTACGTGCCGCTGCTCATCTGGCTCGGCATCAGTCTGAGCAGCACTGCGCTCGTCATCACGTTCCACACGCAGGTGTTCGTCGGACTTGATCACATGTCGGCCTACTTGCAAGGGTTGGGTTTGTGGGGCAAGGTGATGCTGGGCTCGCTTATCTTTCTCACAACGTTCCCGCCGCTGCCGCTGTACTCGACGCTCATCATGCTGTGCGGGTTCACGTTTGGGCTGTGGCAGGGCTTTATCATCAGCTACATTGCGGCGCTGGCGGGTGCGATTGTGGTGTTTACGCTCAGTCGCTCGTTGCTGCGAGAGTGGATGGTGGGGCTGCTCAACAAGAGCGGCGGCCTCAAGAAGGTGGTGCGCGCTATCGAGAAGCAGCCCAAGCTGCTGTTCCTAGTGCGACTGGCGCCGTATCCGTACAACTTGATGAACACGCTGCTGGCGAGCTCGCCGACGCTGACGCTGCGGACGTACGTGACGTGCACGGCGCTGGCGCTGCCCAAGCTGCTCATCCACACGGGGCTCGGCACGTCGATCAAGAATTTCGCCGCGTACAACGGCGCAGGCGAAGCGCAGAGCAAGGAGGACGCCGAGGCTTCCCAGACGGCGGAGCACGTCAAAAAGTGGGCTGGACTGGTGGGCGCCGGATTGTGCTTTGGAATCATGATCTATCTGCTGTCGGTGGCGAGGCGCGCGGTGGACGAGCTGGACGACGAGGGCGCGGATGGCTACGACGACGACGTGCTCTACGACGATGAGGGCGAAGAGCTGCTGTTTTCCGACGACGAGCTGGACGAAGATGATGACGCCGGCCACGCTGGAATGGATGCGCGCGACCACGGCTCGGGTGTCGATATGCGCGAACGCGCCGGTCCATCCACACTAGGCTTCCGCAACGGATACGCACCCATCACGTCGTCGCCCGAAGAACGCTTCCGGCAGAGCATGCGTCATCCGCAAGCCGTCGCACCAGGTCCGCCGCTCGTGATCCCCGGCTTCAGCTACGAACACGCCTCCGGGTCCGGGTCGTTTGACGGGCGGAACTCGCTGAGCAACAGCGGATCGCAGGGTAATCAGTCGATGGATCTGGCGGACAAGATTGCCGAGATGGAGGCGCACGCCGAGAGCATGCAGTTCGAGTCGCCGTTGCAGGCGGGGGCTGAGCGGGAGGACACGTGGTCGCCGATGATCGCGGGGCTGGAGGAGAGCGTGGATACGCACGACACGGTGACGGATAAGGGTGGGCGGTTCTACTTGGATGATGGGTCGAATGGGCATGATGAACAGCAGCCGTGAGAGCTGGTCGTGAAGGAGTCCGCGGATGCCTCTTCTCGATAGCCCTCGTTCTCTACTTCCATCCGGGTTCGCTGGTTCCAATCAAAGTTGATAGATCTTTGTTCACTCGTATGTGTGTATGTGCTTGTGATTGCTGCGAGTCTCATGTTGTGCTCACCGCCAAGGAGTGAATATGATGAACACCAAGACGAGAAGCGAACTGACCGGCGAAATCCGAGAATGCACCGGATTCAGCTCAGGCCGAAGGGAAAAAAAAAAAAAAAAAAAAAAAAAAAAAAAAAAAAAAAAAAAAAAAAAACCCCTCCCCCGCACCCGCGAACCTGCGCAGCACCCCACTCAGCACTGTGCGCCCAG
>JALCCG010000154.1:0-53535 GCA_023212695.1 Sporisorium sorghi | reverse complement strand
TCCCGTTGTTTTTTTTTTTTTTTGTTGCGTGGTCTTTTTTCCCCCTTCTTTTTTTTTTTTTTTTTTTTTTTTTTTTTTTTTTTTTTTTCCTTTTTTCTTTTTTCTTTTTTTCGAGCTCACCCATGCACCAGCTTCGCTCTAACAAATTAGAGATTCGAAAAATGGCGTCCTGCAGCTTCTCGCGTCATCGTGCGTTGAGTGACAGCCTGCCCGCTCCACATGGCAGCACGACCTCGCCATCGCTACGTTTACGCTGAACAGCGCTTTCTCGAAGGGTTGCGAGTTTGCAGCGGCCCATCTTACACACCAGAGTCTTCGGCTTCGGCTAGAGACAGTGTGTGCCACATTGAAGTTTTTTGAGTCATCAGCAGTCGAAAGAACTTGTTGGCCAGCCACTCTTCTTCCACCAACACGACCATCATCTATTACTTTTCTCTCCACCAACCGCAGAATCGACAACCTTCAGTAGCACTCACAGCATCGAACAACACAACCATGTCGGGCACACCAAACGTAGCGTTCCAGAACGAGGCGTATGTCTTTGCTTTCCTTCATTTTGCATCACACCCTGGACGATCTTGCGCTGACCCTTCTCATTCCTCTTGCCACCACGACAGCAAGTACCCACATCAGACGACCGAGTTCCGCGGGCCGGGCGAGTCGGTCGAGAACCCAGCGGGCGCGTTCCCGCGCGACACTCGACAGCGTATGCACCACCGTCTTCCCCCCTCATCGCCATTTTGCTCTCATCCCCCGCTAACCTCTTCCCTTTTGTGCGCAGCGGACCCGGACCCGATCGAAGCGCATCGTCCCAAGAGCACTATCTTTGGCGCGATCGAGAATCCGTATGCGCTGCAGGAGGCGCTCACCAAGCTCGAATCCGGCCTGGATGAGGTCATCAGCCTCTTCCAGGCTGAGAAGAACACGCTGGCGAGGGAGGGTAACTTTACAAAGGGCAAGCAGGGGTAGGTCTCGACACAACCTTGATTGAAGGGTGGTAAGGGTGGATCGAGCTGACGCTGAAGTTTCTTTTTTGTGGTGACGGCGTAGAATCGAGCTGTTCGAGTCGTGGAAACAGCAGTTGGAGCGCATCAAGGCTGGTCAGGAGTAAGCTCTCACTCCCACACAGGCAAAGGCACACCGAAATGTAGTCCAAGGTACAAATACAAAATCATCACGTCCATCTCGCTTATGACGACTGCAACCCCGACGTGCCCGCCACGAGCGACACATGCGGCCTGCTGCCGCTACCACCACCACCTGCCTCAGCCCCAGCAGCATACGGCAAGCCAGACGCTGCATCTACACCAACGTGTTGTTGCTGGGACCGACCTGGGACGGGAGCGGATGATGCGTCATGCCACTGAGCGCTTCGATGTACGAGCTGGTGAAGTTGGCCCACGAGAGCGGGTCTTCGGATGCGAGTGGCATGGCTCCCCAGTACGACGTGTCGTGTAGCTTGAGGTAGGCGGTCGGGTCGACTGCGGTACTTGTCACATTTGCGATGGTGGGAGCAGCATCGTCGGTGGCGGGGGGAACAGGGGATGCCTCCCTCGCGCGGGGTATAGGCTGCCGATCCGGCGCGGCCGTCGCAACAGCAGGAGCGCTGTTCGTGTCGTAGACTGATCCGGTGTTCGCGGTGGTGGCAGGGGCGGCCGGCCAGCCGTAGAACACGCTCGTGTTCTGACCGTGCGCTTGGAATTGCGCGTGCAGGTCGTCTTGAAGCGTCGACGCCATCGGGTAGTTGGCCAGCGAGCGTGTGAGGTACATGGGCGCACCGATGGGGCCTGGAACCGCAAGGCCTGTCGCGTCGTCACCTGTCACTGCCATGCCTGGCTGTGCGAGTGTCATTCCGCTCGCGTTTGCTGCCGTTGCAAGTTGCTGCGGCTGTTGCTGTTGCTGGTGCGGCTGCTGCTGGTCACTCGCTGCTCTGGAAAGCGACCCATTATCCACCAACAGATCCCGCGCATCTTTAGGCAACGACAGGGGCGCCGGCACCACATCCATCCCCGAACCCTTGCCCATCGCCACCGCGGCCGGACTCTCTGCTCCGCCCACCGTCAACCCTTCCGACGCATTCGACTTCCTGTGACTAGGCAACCCCGTCCCATCCAGATCCGCATCGATCCCATGCCCCAGCTGCTCCAATATCTTCAGATGATGCCCTGCACTCTGCCACGTCCCACTCATCCTCGACAGCCACGTCATGAACTTCCTCAGCCTCCGTTTCGCCTCCGCCGCCGTCGCCGCGTCCGTCGACGTCGTATTCGCAATCTCGATCGTCGACGCCGTAAAGATGCAGTACGTGAACGTGGACGAGAGCTTGCGCATCCCGAAGTTGTTGTCATAGGCCGTGAGGATGTCGCAGATGCTGCCGACGGCTTCGGTGCAGATGCGGTGCGAGGGCGGCAGATCAGCACGCGCCGACTGCTTGAGAATGTACGGACGGTGAAGCATCACTTTACATGCCTGGAACCAGAGGTGCTGGCTGAGCGTGTTGGGTAGGCGATGTGAAGGATTGTCGAAGCGCAGGCGGTAGGGGAGATCGCGCTCCCACGCTTCGAGCTTGCGATGCAGTCGCACGAGGCGCGTCTCCCACTCGGGCACCGCGACGCCGTCCGCTCCCTGCTCGTCGCCGTTGCCGTTGCCGTGCTGGGAGGAACGAGCGTCATCGTCCTCGTCATCACTGCGCTGCACGCGCGTGTAGATCGCAATGATCTGCTCGCAGATATGGCCCAGCCTCACACCAAACCGCAGATGGCTCATGGCGGCTACAGGTGTCTTGAGCAGTATGCTTCGCGCCCGATCCTTGATGAGCGAGCTATTGTTGGTCGATTCAGCCCACGTCTCGTACTCGTCTGGCTCGTCGAGGTCCGGCAGCGGGCAGTCGATCTCGCTATACCGCAGCGTGACCGGTCTGCCCAACGATGCCGACGAGGTCTTGTCGAGCAGATACAAGCACCAGAGGATCCTTCGTCTCGCTTGCTCTTCGGCGTGCGAAAAGTGCAGTCCGAGCACCGAAGAGAAGTCGCGCTGCCGGTGAAGCCCCAAGTCGATGCACATGCGACACGCAGTCGAGATGTACGCCGATGCCTGGCTAGCTCGTCCGTTGCCACCTTCTCGCAGCGCCATGAAGAGGAGCGACTGGATCGTCTCTAGACTAGGCTCGTTGTTGGTCTTGATGAGGTAGTACTTTGCTCTCGCGAGGAAGATGTCGCCCAGATCGGCGGCACCGAGACGGCGTAAACTGGTGCCGTTACCCAGCTGACCAGGACCTTGGCTAAAGCTGAGATTCGATGCGGTACGTTCGACCAGATCGGACTGCGTCGCCTCTGCATCCTCGTCCGAAACACTGAACTCGCCCGAGTCCCATGCACCAGCGGCGAGTGCACAGGCTGCATTGTGCAGCATGGGAGACTTTTCAGGGTCGATGACGTTGAAGCCCGTTAGGCAAAGTGCGGGTCGATAAAGGGAAGGCCAGATCGTTTGCACAATACCCCAAAAGATGGTGAAAAGGCGCTCTTGAATGAGAGGAGGAATCTCGGGCCTGGTGAGCGAGACACCGAAGCGATTGACGCCTGGTCTGCTTGCGTCACCCGGCTCGACCCAGAGGAGTGGCTCGAGATTGACATCTTCGGGCGGATGGCGAGGTGCACCATAGTTGGCGGCGCCGCCGTCCTCGCTTTTGTAGGCACCATGTCGGTCTCGTTGAAGCTGCAAAAGCGTGCCTTCTAGCAGCAGCTGATTGTTCTCACTGGCGTGGGATGGGCGAACACCTGCTGGTCTGTTGATAGCATCTTTGTCGGCTCGAGCTGCCTCTGACGTGGCATCTGGATGTGGCGGGTGTGCACGTGAGCCGGTGGACCAGCCGCTGGAGCGTGCTGCTTGTGAGGTGGCAGTCGTGCCATTGTGCACGGAGCGGCTGTCGAAGGATGATGCATACGCAGGATCATAAGGACCCGATGCGTCTGCCGCTGCTGCACCAGTAGGATATGGCCTTGTGTTGGCAGCGAAAGTAGAGGAGGAGGAGGATGCAGTGGGCATTGGGCGTGCGTATGGCGCCGAGAGATGGTTGGGAGGTCGATTCGAGCTGGAACGGCCTGCCATGGTGGAATCATAAGTATCCGACGTAGCCGAAAGCCTGCGAAAGTTGCTCGGAGAGGACGGCGATGATCGGACGGGAGGTCTGGTATAAAAGTCGAGAGGTGGCAATCTGCGATCGGATGCACCAGGTGGTGGACGGATGAAGCCGAGACCGCTGCTGGTGCCACGGTAGAAGGGCTCTTCTCGAGGCCTGTGAGAAGGATGCGAGGCGGAGGCGGGATCAAATTTGGAAGGGTAAGAATGTTGCGGAAGGTAGCTGGGGCTGGAGCTTCGGATGGCGCCATAGTTGGGACTGCCGACGCTGCCATCATGGACCGAGCCACCCGCGGTGCGATGGCTGTCTGTGCGGTAGCTCGAGTCGGGCGATGGGTGTCTCGATTGCGAGTATGGGTCGGCGTGAGCATGCGGAGGAATAGATGAAAACGGCACTGCATGTGATGGACCAGCATGCGGAGGGTATTTTGGGTAGGAAGAGGAAGCGGAAGGAGCGAAGGGTGCAGGAGCAACAGCACGGCTCCACTCTGCTTCTGGAAGCGGCGGTGGCGGTTGACGCTGTATGGAGGCATTCGTTGATCTCGTCGCATCTGTGGCAGCTGCAGAAGAAGGAGCAGCAGCCGCGGTGTAGTCACGGGTGGTTTGGACTGGCAAGGCTGCAGCCGCCTCGTGGACGTCTTTGCGAGCAGCTTCGGCTTTGCGCTTGGCAGCTTTGCTTCCTCCGCGTGTCGATCCCTTAGGTGGACCTCTCTTCTTGGGCAGACCATACTCGCAAGTCTCGCCGGATCGTTTGCAGGTGATGCAAGGATAAGCGCCATCACACTTGACCCTCTTGATGCCGCAGGGTCGACAGGCTTGTTGGATGCGCTTCTTCTTGAGACCGTTGGTTTGTTGGTCATCTTTGCTGTCGTCGTGGTCCGAGTGCTGGCCTTGGCCTGGAGAGGGTGAGCTGCGCCCGTGCTGTGTCATGATGGCTGGTGGTGCACCGGTTGCATTCGTGTTGAGGTATGTGATATGCTCTCAACTCGAGCAAGACGATGGTGCTGTTGACATGGCGTAAGATCGAGGCTTTTTGCGGGCGAGCGAGCGAGGGATTGGTAGCCGGCTAGAAGGATTGATAATGGATGAAAAGGACAGCCGATTGACGGCTGCTGTTGACCCGTTCGCTGTGTCTCTAGTCGATGGACAGGTTGCCGCTGTCGCTGTCACCGCCTCCGAGAACTGTGCAGCGGGCGAAACAAGAATTTCCGCGCTTTTCTGCGCCACTTTTCGAAAAAGAGAGAGGAAAAAAAAAAAAAAAAAAAAAAAAGGATTCAGCAATTTGGCTGAGCTGCAGCCTCTTCTTTTTTCCACGCTTTTTCGCTCGTTTTTGGCCGTCGACTGTGGAGCACCGCGCTCTGTGAAGGACTCACACTCACTTTTGACTCTCGGCTGCACACTCTAAAATTAAAGCCTAAAGCCTAAAAAAAAGGCTGCTGTCCCAAAGCCTCTTTTGACCGTCTGCGCAACGCTTTTCTGCGAGAATTGACCGAAAATGACCGACCGATCGTCGTCAAAGTCATTGCGAGGTCTCACAAGCTTTGCATTGCCGCGACAGCAGCGACAGCGGAGCAGAGTACAATGCGGAGGTGAATGGCAAAGAGAGCATCGGCTCAACCTCAATCCTTGTTCTTCCAGCCCGTCAGTTTCAGCGCCTGAGTGGCACTTGCTGCCATGCCTGCCGCTCTCTCTCCACCAAGGTTGGCGAGCAGTCCTCCTCCGAAGCTCGAGCCGTACGCCTGTGCGACTCTGCTCATCACCGTGGGCCCACCCGTTTCGGGGACTAGATCGTTGAGTCCTTCGCTCTTGACTTTCCTCCTTGCGCTCTCCATGAGCCCATTGACGTCGTCGCGCTTGAGATCGTCGCGCGCCTTCATGATCGCCTCGAGGAATCCCAGATGGGCTCCGTGCGCCTTGGCGAAACTCCAGTACGGCAAGAACACCATCGTCGCCGACGAAGTGAGCATGCCCCGGATCGCCTCGAGCACCTCGAACTTCTCTCCGACCTCCTCCTCCTTCTTGAACGCAAGAAACAGCGTCTTGGCGTCGTCGAGGTCCTTGCGCATCTGCTCGCCCGCTGCAGGCATGCGCAGCTTGCCATTGCCCACGCGTCGCAGCGCTCCCAGGTACGACACGAGGAAGCGGTCGATCATGTCGTCGCACAGCACGTCGAACAGATCCGGATTCAGCCGCTCGCTGTAGTCCGACGTGTAGTCGCGCATCGTCTCGACAATCGTCGTCATCGTGCCCTCCGAGTACCACACGGGGAACGTAAACAGATCCTTGATCGCCGGCTGCAGATCCGCAAACACCAGATCCACAAGCACCTGCGTGCACCGTTTCGATACGTCGAGGAACCCGTTGAGCGCATTGTCCACCGCCTCCCGGATGCCCGCCTGATATTTCTTGCTGACCATCGGCTCGAGCCTCGCGATCAGCGCCTCGGCGTAGTCGGCAGATTTGAGCTGATCGTTCGCCAGAGCGATCACGTACTCGACTAGGCCACCCACCACGTCGTCTGGCGTCTTGGCTTCGCGCTGCTTCTTGAACTCGCTCTCGAGCACGCGCAGCCACGTCGCCTGCGTCGAGTGCATCGCTTTCGCTGCATGATCCACCACTTTGGCCAGTACGCTCGCCTGACCCGAGTCCGCCGCCACATCCACTTGCTGATTCACCATCTGGAACAGGATCGCAGCGCCCTGCAGGCCGTACTGGCCCTCGTGGTCCTCCTCTGGTGGATTCTGCCGCGCCACAAACTCGCGCACCTCGTCTGACATCAGGTTGGCCGTCCACTCGTCGATCTTCTTGGTGATCAGGCCCAGATAGTCGTCGATGATGCCCTGCTCCTTGCCCGCCAGCAGCGTCGGCTCGAGCCACGCCTTGTCCGCGCCGATCTCCTTGGTCATCGTCTTGGTATACTCTTGCGTAAACTGGTACAGCTCTAGAAGTGCGCTCGCTTCCGGGTCTTTGGCCAGGATGCGTTCGCGCAGGATGCTGCCCAGATGCTTGTGATAGCTCTTGACAAACGTGCGCAGGATTTTGTAGTCTGGCGGGAACAGCGGCGTCAGATCCGACTGCACGAAGCGCATATCGTCGTAGATCCAATCCAAGTGGCCCAGAAACTCGAGGCTCGTATCGTCGGCACCGAATCGCGACCAGCACTCGTCGAACAGCTCGGCCGTGGATCGGTCGATGGCCTCCACAAACTTGGGGCGATACAGCTTGATAACGCGCGCATTCACCACTACCGAGCGGAACCGAGCGGCACCTTCGAGATTGGCGCGCTTGGCGAGACGGATAGCTGCAGCACGTTCGTCCTCGCGCGATTCTTTCTCGATGATTTTGATGAGTTTGACCACGACAGAGGGCCGCCCTTCTCGCACCAGATCCATCGTCCTCTCGGCCAGCACCATGATGTAGTCGTCAAAAGCTCGAATCAGTCCGTCCAGCGGCGCGAAGAGCTCGGAAACCGTGTTGCGTACATCTGCAGAGCAGGTGCGAGCGATCTGGAACGTTTCGTTGCGGAAGGCCTCCAATCGTGACAGATGAAAGTGTAGCGGCAGCAGTTCCGTAGCCGGGCCCATGATGTCGTCTTGGCCTCGCTGCAGCATCTCGGCCAGCTCCTCGATCTGACTTGGCAGTGCATCGAGCTTTTCGAGCGTCGACGTGGTCTGAACAAAGTTGCGGTGGATCTGCGACACCTGGCTGATGATGCGAAACGAGCGGTTGGCGTCGGGGTGGTTTGAGCGAGATCCCTCGTCGCCTTCTGTGTTGGTATAGAGCGCTTCGATCTGTGCAAAGGCTTCTCTGATAGCTGCGACGTCCTGTCTGGTTGCTTGCAGTTTGAGCAGGCCATCTCTCGTTGCTTCGAGCTGCTCCTTGGCTCCTAGTTTGAGCTTTGCCGACAAGCTCGATTGCTCCTTGAGCAGCTTTTTGCGCAGCGCCGAGATCTTGGTGAGATCGTCTGGCGACTTCAAGAACTCGGCGACCAGGTTCGATGAGCTCGGCACGGCGCCATTGGGCAGCGTCGCGGCAGAGAGCCCGGCTGTCATTGGCACAGCAGCGAGAGCAGACGACGAAGGGCCAGCGTGCCCATGCCCGTGCGATGAAGCTGTTGGCGTAGTGGGCGAAGGCAGCGCGCTACCAGTTCTATGTTGAGTGCCGTTGGATTTGACGGTAAGGAGGGATGGCGGCAGGCCTGCCGCCATGTGGTGGGTTGGAATCGCGAAGCTCATTTTGGCTGCTGCTGCATGCGTGTCGCTGCGGAAACGCGCTTGTCCGTCTTAGATGGGCTTCATGAGCGGTTGTGGGCGGCGGGATCAGCTAGAAGTCACTTGTCTCTTGAGTGTAAATGCCGTTGCTCGTCGTGTGCGCGGTGTCGACGTGATATTGTTGATGCTAAGGACGATCAACCAAGAGGGAGGAGAGGATGACAGCAAAGGGTCGTAAACTGCGCATAGGCCCGAGCGCATTTTGAAATTTCCTGAACAAGCTCTTTCCGTCGATCTCACATTTTCGATTCAAAAAATCGCCTTGCCATCAGCTGCTGCGTCAAGCAGCCGTCGTCTTGGTCACGCTCGGATCGGCGGAAGACACTCTGATCAGGCGCCATATAGGATGGATATGAGAGGAGGCAGATGGAGCAGTGACAACAATGACATTTCAGCCGAGGAGAGATGAATGCGGAAGAGGAACTTGGGATTTTGGTGGTCGATAGTGGCTGCAAAGATGCGGCGACTCTACTCCGAGTACTTGGCTTCGATCTGCTTGATCAGTGTCTCGATGGGAGTCGGCGACACGACGAGTGTGGCTGGCTCGCTGATAGCCTGAGACGAAGTCACCGAGACGGAATCGCTGTCGAGGGAGGCGGTGGAGGAGGCCGAGGAACTGCTGCGGATGGCAGGCGACAGCGATTCAGCCGCTTCAATCTGGACCTTGATGGCGTGGATGATATCAAACAGGCGCGACGAGATGCGGTCGGAGAGGCAGAGCAGCTCATCTTTGTTCTCTACATCGCCCTTCAAAGCTTGCAGCTCGCAGGTCAAGGCGGCGTGGGAGGATTTGAGCTCGTTGAGCTCTCCGGTCAAGGCTTGAGTTTGTGCTCTGTGACGAAGGAGCGGGATGCAACAACGATCAGTGATCTGCTTGCTGCGGGTCCATTTGTTATCAAAGAAGGTTCACTTACTCTTTCTTCTCGATTTCTGCTCGCAACAGAGCCGTCGCTTCTGCGTGCGTCTGCTGCATCTGTATGTCGAGGTAGCGTGGCAAGAAGTGTCAGCGACATGCCACTATGCTCGTCGGTCAATGTTCGGAATGCACGGCGACTTACCTCTCGCAGGCTTTCGAGCTCGCGACTCTACATGTATCAAAGTAAGAAGACAAGAGCAGCTGGTTGAGCATCCACAAAGAGTTTGGCAATGATGACGGTTACACGCGAGCCCACGACTTACCTTTTCATCGAATGCCAACGCGATGTGTCGGAGCGAATGGGCGATAGACGAATTGTTCAACCTCTCCTCGAGGTCATCCTCCTCGAATCGAGAATTGTCTTTCTGGCTCGAATCATCCGATGCAATTGCGCTGGTACCAGAAGAAGAGAGGGCCTCGTGCACAGAGTCTGGCTGGAGCGAATCGTTGCCGAGCAGCTCATCGCGAATCATGGCCGCTCGCTGGGTCAAAGAGCCAGAGCCACTGCTGCTTTGCTTGTCCGCTTGTTCCGCGTCAGCGTCGGGTGCAATGCTTGCTTGCTCGATCTCACGAGCTGGATCGCTGCCGTCCTTCGTCATGGTCGAGCTTGGCATAGGCGTCAAATGGCTGCTTTTAGCTGGGAGAAAGTAGTCGAGAAAGTCGGGATGGCAATCTCGTCGGCTTTGAGAGGCACGCTGTGCCTTTTCAGCACCGTTGTTACGGTTGCACCAACGCAGGAACTTGTCGATGGACCACAGCACTGCGTCAAGAGGGTCGATGCCTAAGGATTTCGAGATGTCTTCAACGGTTTTGTGGGCGTGGAACAATTTTTTGAGGGTAGGACAGAGATCGTTAACGACGAATTGCAGAATGTTTAGCATGGCGGCCTCCTTCAGCGAGGTCAAAGGTGAGGGATGGGAGACCTTGGAAGGACGCCGTCAACCTGCAGTGCAGCAGGCCTGGTGAACTCACGGCTAGATGGGTGACGGAGAGAGGACGGGAAGACAACGGGTGACTTCTATTGCGTGAATTGAAAGGTTTATATAAATGTGGCAGGAGTACATGTGAGTGGCGTGTGTGCGCCGTTTTCGGTTGTGTCAACAGAGCTTTTGGATGCAAGACTTGCGGGCATTACAGGAGACGACAAAGGCAAGGTGCGGCGGTGCAAAGGGAAAGCAGGGTGACACAAAGGCAAATGAAGTCTGCGCAGCGCAGAGAGAAGATGATCCGTGACGATGCGGGAGCTAAACCTGAGCCCGAGCTTGTTTTTGAAAATGCGCGCCAACCTTATGCAGACGATTCGTCCTTCTCGTCCTTCTTTTCAGAAGCTTTGTCGCTCTTGTCCGATCAAGTCGCGTCGCTCTCGCTCTTGGCTTCCGCCTCCTCCTTTTCGAACTGCGCATTGGCAGCCTCGTCATCCTCGATCTCGTCCTTGTAGACGTCCGGGTGCTCGCGGAAGCAGTCCTGCATGGCCTTGAACTTGTCCACGCAGTCGATGCCCTTGGGTTCAGCTTCCGAGTAGACGAAGCACGAGAAGGCGAGCTTGAACTGCTCGCCGCATGGGCCGTGCGCCATGCCGCCGAGACACGGGCAGTCCCAGTTGATCTCGCCGGTCTCGGGGTCGTAGGCGGACTGCTGGCCGGACTGCTCCTCGGACTCTTCGACAGCTACCTCAATGGCAGCAGGGGTCTCCTCAGCGGATTCGACGTGCTCATCGTGGGCAGCGGCAGCGGCAGCGGCAGCGGCAGCGACGGGGACGTGACGGTCGTGAGCATCCTTGTGCAGGAAGGCATCGCCCTTGGCCTCCTTGGGCTTCATGCGATCGTGCCATGCCTGACGGGGTTCGCATTGGATCGCCGAGGACCGCGACTGGAGTGCGTAGATGGATGCACCGACGCCAACGGCGGCAGCGGCAGCGGCAGCGATCGAGTAGGACGACCAGGCGGGTTGACGCGATGGACCAGCGACCTTGGTGGCAACGCCTCGAGAGGGCGAACCGAGGGAGCGAGAAGCGTGCCGAAGCGAGCGGCTCGCCGAGCGAATCATGGACTGACCAGACAGCATGGGCGGGATGTTGAGCTGCGAATGTAGGGCTGATTAGCCTGGACGAGGTTAGGGGATTCTTGGTGGATGGAAAGCGGAAAAGGTTGTCGAGGATGAAGAGCTCCTCATCGACAGCGAGAGAGAGTGGAGGTCAAGCTGAGAAATTTCCGGCTGGAAGGAGCAATTCGGACAGAGAAGCGACAGAGCAACTCAGCCTGTCTTTTCCGATTTTGGCGAAAATTGATTTCTTCTCGTTTCAAAATTAATTGCTTCTCGAGGCTTCGTCCGCTCGTTTGTATTCCCGGGTCGCATTCCAGTGCAGATCGGGACAAAGATCAGACCGATCTGCTGCTTCTCCACACTGAGCTCGGATCTCGAAGATCTTCGGTTTTTGCGCATGCATGTCGGATATTCAAGGCGACTCGTCAGCTTCTCACGTAGACGCTGAGGCCTTGCATTGCTATTCACCACCATCCCAGATCATGTCGACACAGGGCGGCAGCAGCAGCAGCAGCAATGGCGGCTCAACAGGCGCTGCAGGGACGCCATCGTTCCTGCAAAAGCGCTTCCCTCGCATCGCCTTTGTTGCCAACAAAATCATCTCTTCGCGCACAGGTCGTACCACCGCCAAAGCTTGGTCGTACCGCCGTCCCTTGCTGTTCGGCTTCTTTGCTACGTACACTGCAGTTGGCTACCTCAAGCTCAAACGTGATGCCTACCTCCGCGATCTCATCCACCCCGACACCTACCTCGTTTGGAAGATCTACGATGGCTCCATCGTCGAGTCTCGCGGGCCACCCTCGGTCAGCGCGCTCATCAATGCCCCGGCTGCGGGAGAAGAAGCACCGCACGTGATCGAGATGTTCCAAGTCATCCGTGCACTCAAATGGGCACAGGCGGACGAACGAATCAAGGGCATCTTTGCCGATTTCAGCGGCTTGCATCTGCCGTCCTCGGTGACTCCAAACAGGCTTGGGCTGGCTCAGATCGAAGAGCTCATGCAGGCAATTCACGAATTCAAGCTGGCCAAGAAGCAGCAACACGGCGAAAAGGCGAGACCTTCGATCGCATGGGCAGACACGTTCAACAGCCAAGGCTCCTTCCTCCTCGCCTCGGCATTCGACGAGCTGTGGATGCAGCCCGCTGGCTCGATTCCTCTGACAGGTCTCGGCGCCCAGGTCCCCTTCTTCAAGAAGGTGCTCGACTACTTTGGCGTCAGCGTGCTGGCCGAGGCACGACGAGAGTACAAGTCAATGATTTCGACCTTCAGCCGTGACGACTCGCTCCCAGCGCCACAGGTCCAGAACGAAGCCGAGCTGCTCGGCGAGCTCAACCGTGGCCTGGTTCATGCAGTCGCTGTCAACAGGTATCCCGATCAAGACCCGGACGTCATGTCGCAAAAGGTCCAAGCTTGGATCAAGGAGGGCCCCTTCTCGACACGCGAAGCCAAGGAGCTCGGCCTCATCAACGGCGCTGCCTTCAAGAGGGACATCATCAAGAGGCTTGTCGACCCAGCACACGGCGGCAACGACGAGACCAAGTTCAAGTCGCTCCACCACTACAACGAGGTCAACGACCGCGCTCTCGAGAGGCAGCTCTCCGATGACCAAGTCGTTCAGGTAGGTGTTGTCTACCTCCTCGGCAGCATCAGCTCAGCGCCTGGCGAGTTCTCCACCTCGTCCGTCCTCAAAGGTCTCAAAGAGGCGGCCGAGGACCAAGATATCAAGTCGATCGTGCTGCGAATTGACTCTGGTGGAGGAGATGTTGTCGCGAGTGAGTCCATCTGGGACGCCGTGCGACGTGTCCGTGAAGACTACGGCAAGCCCGTCGTCGCCTCGTTTGGCAACGCTGCTGCTTCCGGAGGATACTACGCTGCCAGTGCCGCCGATGCCATCCTTGCGTGCGAGAACACGGTTACCGGCTCGATTGGCGTTGCATCGCTTCGTCCCACCATCACACGTGCCTTTTTTGATAAGTTCAACATCGGCATCCAGTCCTTCTTCACCGGCTCTACGTCCCAGTCGACTCTCCACGATCTCGACGAGGCACAACGAGCCAAGTCCACCAAGCATATTGATGAGATGTACGACGACTTTCTCCAAAAGGTTTGCGACGGTCGCAGCATCTCGCGCGACATTATCGAAAGCTTGGCCGGAGGCAGGGTCATGACCGGTCTCAGTGCCTGGGCTCGCTGCAATCCCGATGCCGAGGTCGAGCAGATGCAGCTCGACAAATCGTCGCCTCAAGCCGAGAAAATCGTTGAGTTGGGACAAGACGCTGATGCAGGCAAGGACAAGGCGGTCAAGAATACGGAGGATAAGGCAGTGCAGGACACAGTCAAGTCGGCCGTGCGTCGAATCAAGGCTGTCAGCCTTACAAGCCAGTGGAAGACGCAGGAGGTGACGGCAAGCAGTGGCAACAACACGGTCATGATCGAGCGCGTCGGTCCGAACCAGTCTTCTGCAGCGCCTTCCAGTGACACTGGCGACCACAACGACATGCTCTCTGACTTGATCGCCAAGGCGGAGGAGGCTCTCCTAGGTCGAACTGAAGCCGCTGGTAGCGCTGCCTCTGCCTCTGTCTCCGATTCTTCTTCTGACGCTGGTCTCACTGGAGCCGAGAAGCTCAAGAAGCGCATGGAGGAGAAGGCGTCGCGTCTCGCTGCCGCTGCGCACTCTGCGGCCCAAGAGTCGCGTAAGCACACCTGCGAAAGCGACGACGAGATCAAGACGCCCGGTGTCGCCGCCAGCGAGTCCGGAGACGCGCATCAGGCCAAGCTGGGACCGTACGGCAAAGGTCTGGTCGACTCGATCGGAGGCATCTGGGACTCGGCCTACTACGCCATGACTTTAGCGCTGCAAGCCGAGTTCGAGTCCCTGGTGACCAAGGACAACCTTACCATTGAGCAGGCCACCGCCAAGATCCGACCCGGAGCCGACCGCGCCGTAACCGAAGACGGCATGCTGGCACTTTCCACCGACTTGCGACTCGTGCGCTTCCCCGAAGAAAAGCCGTTCTGGAAAAAGGTGCAGGAGCTCAACGCCAAGGGCGACCAGCCGCAACTGTCGCTGCTGCCCAGAGCCGTGACCAACTCGGTGGCTTTGATGCTGGAAGAGGCGGGCGAGAGGGCTGCGAGAGCAGCGGTGAGGATGATGATCGCAACTGCAGCCGACCCGAGCGGCATTGCGGCTGCCTTTGACGATCCGCAGCTTGCTGAGAAGCTGCGTGCTAGCAACGGATTGGGCGCGGGCAACACCAGAGGCCGCGCAAGGGCCGAGTATCCCCTGGCGTCGCTCTTTAGCTAGATGAGCGGTCGAACATACATAGAGCATAGTGTACTCTACCTCAATAGAAATCGTCCATCACTCACGACCATCACTCCTTACAACACACTCGAAGCTGTCTGACTTGTGTTGATATGAGGACTGAGCTGATTTTTTTTCTGCAGATATTTGTTAGGTTGTGAGGCCTCGGCGAACTCCGAGATTGAAAGTGGCGAGAAACTGAGTTTCGAGACGCTCGTGCAGCTCTCGTCAGACCCTGCCCAGACTTATCTCTTTGAAGAGCTGGCTGATCTCTCCTTCCTGTCCACACACATCCAGCAGAAGGTCATCTCGACTCTTCAACTCACCATCATGCCATCACACGACTCCCCACGCTGATCAACCAACACATAGGGATACTTCTTTCGACCAAGGACCACTAGCAGCAAGGTGTCCACGCCTGGATCTTTCTCCACGATGGTGACCATGACGCCGCAGACAGCCGTGGTGGCAGCCGTCGTGTGCTTGGCGTCGCCGTACATCGCATCGGTGCTGTCGCAGCTCAGTATCGCTCAGCGAGTAGCTCTCTCGGTGCTTATCTACCTGGCCGTGTCAGCGCACTTGCAACATCGATCTGCCAAGCGCTTCCAAGTTGCTCACCCTCGACACGTTTTACCTTCCAATGGCGGCCGACTCAGCTCGACGAGAGGCAAAGCTGCTGATCGCGAGAAGCAGCAATTATCTGCGCCGATGACGTCGACGGCAACACGCGGCGAACGCATCACACCGTCTGCAAATGAATCTTTGCCGACAGAAGAGGGCAATTTCGCTCAGAGCGTCGCTCGCATCCGCAGAGAACAGTGCCCGCAGCTGAGCGACGCATGCTACCTGGATGCAGCAGCAGCCCCTCCATTCCCATCTGGCCTGGTCGCAGCCGTAGCCCAGGACCTTACAGGCAAGCTCTTGTCCAACCCACACTCCAAGTCTCCCTCGGCCATCTCGACTGCAGACCGGATCGCCGCTACTCGCCTTCGCGTGATGCGCGAGGTGTTCGGCATCCAAGATACGCACAACTGGCACCTCATCTTCACTTCGGGCACCACAGCCAGTCTCAAGCTTGTCGGAGAGTCTTTGGATTGGGCTTCTTTCGCTCAGTCATCTTCAAGCAAGCCGGGTTTCTCGTATCTCGTCGAGAGTCACACTAGTGCTGTTGGCATCAGGGATCTTGCGGCGCGCGCAGGTGTCCGCAGCACAAGTGTCACTGAGGGAGAAATGGCCAGCGTGGCGCAGGAAGGACTCGTCGTGCTGCCTTTGCAGTGCAACGCGACTGGCAAGAGATACGTCGACTTGATGAAACGAGTCTGTCGCTCCAAAGCGGACAACGCGCTGGTGATGGTCGATGCGGCTTCGTACCTCTCTTCCTCTCAGCGTCTTGCTCTCTCGCAGCTGTCTGCGGACGAAACGCCAGACATGATCGCGTTGTCGTTCTACAAGATCTTCGGCTATCCGACGGGACTGGGAGGCTTGCTCGTAAAGTCATCCGCAGCTCCTCGGTTGAGTTGCAAGACATACTACGGTGGCGGAACAGTCGACTCGATCCTCGCCGAGACCCGTTGGACGAAACCTCGAAAAGACTTCGAGGCAAGACTCGAAGACGGCACGGTCAACATCCACGGCATCCTCGCTGTGGACTCGGCGCTCGACTTCTACCGCAAAGCGTTCGGGCCGTGGGATCTGCGAGGCGGCTACGTTGCTGGTCTTCGTAGTAATCTCATACAGGCTATGCAGAGTATGTCGCATGGCAACGGCCGTCCAGTCGTTCGACTCTACCCAGGCCACGACACAGGAGCCTCATTCGGTCCCATCGTCAACTTCAACGTGCTCACCGCCAACGGCACAATCGTTCCTCCGCAGGAAGTGGACCGACTCGCCAGCATCAGCAACATCCACCTACGCATGGGTCGGTACTGCAATCCCGGTTTTGTGACCTCCCAGCTCGGGGTGACAGAAGACCAGATCAAGCAAGAGTACGCCAACGGCGTGGGCTGCGACGATGCGGGCGACGCAGGCTCGGAAGGTAGCTCGAAGGCGTCGGCGTCGTTGCGTGCCAGCTTGTGCCTGCTGAACACGGAGGAGGATGTCGAGCGGCTTGTTGGGTTCCTAGCGCGATTTTTCTTGTCGTCCTCGCCGACCTCGCAGCAGCGCGGCTGGGTGGCCAAAGATGGTGTCGAGCGACAGTTTGAACTGGCCAACATCACAGTATACCCGATCAAGTCCTGTGCGGGCCAAGATCTCGAACCTGGCGAAAAGTGGAAGCTGACCCGGCACGGACTCCGGTTTGATCGAGAGTGGATCGTTATGAACTTGTCCAGCGGCAAGGCGCTGTCGCAGAAGCGCTTCCCCAAGATGGCGCTCATCCGGCCGCGCATCGATCTTTCCGCTCGCTCCATGACGATCACGATCTCTGGAACGGCTCGCGCATTCACGCTGGATCTGGACGACGAGACTCAGTACGTCGACGACGCGGCCAGCCACAAAAACGCCGAGATTTGCGGCATCGAGGTGCGTCCGCGAGCGCATCGGAGCGAGGCGCTGCGGACGATGCTCACCGAACTGTTGGGTGTATCGTGCACATTGGCGAGGCAAGCAACGGACGTGAGCCGCCACTCGAAACTCGATTCGGGCAGCGACAAGGTCCCGCTGATCTTCAGCAACGAGTCGCCGTTCCTGCTGATCAACTCGACAAGCGTGGACAAGGTCAGCGAGTGGATCCAGCAGGACACCGTCGCCACGCTCGCCTCTTCCAACATTGAAGAAATGGCTTCAGATTCAGGATACTCGTCCGTCTCTCACGCAGAGGACAAAACCCGACAGCAGGGGATGCAGGCTCAAGCTGCCAGCTTCCGCGCCAACTTCTTGGTTGCCCCCACTACTGTCAGTGGCACAGTGGAGGCAGCGTTTGCAGAGGACGGGTTCAGCAGGGTTGTGTTGGGCGGCAAGCACGTGTTTGGAGTGCTGGGCGAGTGCAGGCGGTGCCAGATGGTGTGTGTCGATCAGGGCACAGGCGAGGTGAGGCCGCAGACGCTCAAGACGCTGGCTAAGCATCGGAGGAATGAGAAAGGAAGGATTATCTTTGGGTCGCATCTGGCGTGGTTGCCTGATCTTGCGCTGGAGACAAGTGGCGGAGAGGGGGGGAGAGAAATGGCGCAGGTGTGGGTCGGGATGCCGGTCGTCGCCTCGTGAAGGGGACTTGCTTGTATCAGGTTGATGTGCTTTGCAACGCGGAAGGGATCAGAACTCGTCGCCGGTGGTGTGAACATTGTGTTGTCTGTGTGTCTTGGGTGTAAAGTACAATCTTGAGTGCGTCAACAGTCTCGCCTAGAACGGCCAATACCAGCGCCTCTTCTCACCCCCTGTACTCTCCGCAGCCTCCTCCCCGGATCCCCCAACGCGCTCCTTCGCCCTCTCCACCTTCCCCACCAACGCCCTCGCCGTCGCCTCCAGCCCGCTCGCCTCTGCATTCATCAACTTGGTCTGCTCGTCCCGATCCAGCACATTCCACAGCAGATGCAGCCCGAAATACGCGCTGCTGCCGTACGCCAGGATGCGCAGGAGCGCCGGAAACAGCTGGTTGTACAGCGACGCGTGGCGTGCCGATGCACCCGTTGGATTGCTGAGGCGTTGCGATCTGCGCGCGGCTTTGTTCGCGAGGTAGCGCTGCGCTTCGTTGAGCTCTTCTGTTTCGGAGGTTGATGGTGGTGGTGCGGCGAGCGAGCGCGAGGGTGTGCTGGAGAGGTTGCGCCGGCGAAGGAGGAGCAAAGAGGGGCGGGTGACGGTGGTTCGTGGGGCAGAGCGCAGCATTGTTGCCCGTGCTATCGATGTCGATGTTGGAGGGAGCATTGTGAATAAGATTGGTAGATGATGGCGATGTGGTGTGAGAAGAGAAGGAGTTGAGTCGAGTCGATGATGAGAGGACGGTGATGGTCAAAGCTCGATATCTTGAGCAGTGAATGGATCGGGAGAACAGTGTGTCTCAGATCGGCGATGTGTGATTTTAGAGAAAGTCGCGTTTCGAGGCGTCGCTGTTGCTGCGTCTGCTGCGCTCAGAAAGCGCTGTGCTGTGAGCGATTTTTTGGTGACTGAGAGTGTGTTGGAAACGCGTCTCTGTTTAGCGAAATGGCGATTCGCATTCATACTTGCTTTTCCAACTCACCATCATCACCACCACCATCACCACCTTTTCCTCAAACATACCCTTGTCCGCTTTCATGCCCGCTATATCGCATATGCATGCACTCGACTCGTTGACATGATCTCCATGGCGCCGGCATTCGGAATCGGCATGATGGACGCTACCGCCGCAACTGCGACCGCGACGACGACTGTACAGAGAAAGCCACGACAAAAGCGCGATGCTCAGCCCGAGATTGATCCTTCGTTACCACTACATCCTTGGGCGAACATGTCGAGGCTGCAGCGCGAGCGGCAGCAGCAGCAGCAGTCGGCTTCGGCGTCCACGTCATACCGTCCAGTGGTAAAGTCGCAACCACAACCACAACCACAACCACAGCCTCAGCCTCAGCCACAACCGCAACCGCAACAGCAACAACTTCCACCAGCACAACCACAATACGCGATGAGCATGCATCCGCAACCCACCTTTCCTGTGGCCGTTGCGCCCATCCCCACTTCCAGTTTCTACGCTCCACCGCAGCCGTCACTTCACCACACCGGTGCTGCCTATGCAAGGGCGACGCCAGTGCTGACGGCCAAACCAGAAGCGGATGCTGTTGTGCCAGCTCTGCCAAAGAAGAATCTGCCGACGCGAGCCGATCTCGATTTCCTGCTCGGAGGCTCTTCAAAGGCAAGAGGCAAGTCGGCGACACCGAACGCAGCAGCAGCACCAAAAGCCAAAGCGAAGCCGCGCTCCTCTCAAACTGGAAAGACCCGTGGTCCGTACAAAACCAAGGCACGCGCCTTGAAGGAGCAGCAGATGGAGGAAGCCATGGCACAGGCACACGATGCTGGACCTAGCCGGCTCTCGATGGCTGGGCAAGAAGCGTCTGCATCCAGTTCTAAGCTAAAGCTGCCACACCGAGGTGAAACGGACGCGGCAGGTGGAAGGCACGACGACGATCTTCCTCTTGGTGCTGAGGCGGTCATGGAGTCGGACCACGAATTTGAAGCCGACAGCGAAGGCGAAGGACATGCACACGAGAAGGACGACCCCAAAGACTGCGATTTCCGCCCCAAGAAACGCGCCTATCGTCGCAAATCACGGCCGTCCGATGGAGCTGATGCTGATCCTACAACCGACACCGCCGCCACCGCTGCGCCCAGAAAACGCGCGCGTCGCAGCCTCGCGAGCAACAGCACCACCGCCGGCAAAGTCGCCGGCAGCGTCGACGGCTGGCTCGCCGTCGATGGGCCCAAACGTCGCGGTCGTCCACCCAAAGAGGCTTACACCCCGGACATGCTCGAGCAGATCAAAGCGGCACACGAGATGCTCGGCATCCCCGAGGACGCAGACGACGAAGTGCTCGAGGCGCAGTGCAGGAAAAAGCTCAGGGATATCATCGATAGCGAGACGCGTCATTCGCTGTCGCCCGAGATGCGCGCTGTGTTGTTGCGGGTAAGGAATACACAACTGCAGCGGGAGAGGTTGAAGAGGTTGCGGGAGGCGGGGATTCCGACTGTCAAGGCGAAGCGGAAGCCGAAGCCTGAGGATGGGGAGGAGGAGGAGGGTGAGGGAAAGGAGGAGAAGCCGAAGCGGGGAGGAGGAGCGAGGAGGCGCAAGGCGGCGAGGGAGGATGAGGTGGAGACCGCGAGTGGGTCGGCGATCTTGGAGCGCGCCAAGGGCAAGGTGTCCGAGTGGATCAAGAGTATCAGCAGCGAGGCTGGGATGAGCGGGGATCTCGAGTGGGGCCATCCGGACGATTTGGACCTTCTTGCGTCCCCGCCGCCCCCGTCGCAGTCGCAGCAGCAGCAGCAGCAGCAGCAGCAGCAGCAGCAGACGAAGCAGAACAGGTCGCGCATCGCATCCTCCGTCGCGAGCAGCAGCAGGCAGCACAGGAACCACGAAGAGGTGCACACGCCGCCACCGCCCCCTCCTGCGCCTGCCGCTGCTGTCGACAACGTCGGTAGTGGGGACGCGAACATCGACCCGCGGCTCTTCGGCGATGGCGGTGACGCGGCGGCGGCGGCGGCCGAGGACGACGAGCTGGTGCAGGGCCACTTTTCGCGCTTTGCCACTGTCACTGGCGATGCGAAGGCCGCAGGTTCGGCGGCGGCGGGAGGGGATGAGGGAGCTCAGACGTCGTTCCAGGCGGGCGCGGGTGTGGTTGGTGACGAGTATTATTTCTCCAACTGAGCAGTGCATTCGTATGGTTTCGTCTACATCTTCGTATTGCATTGCATTCCTTTCCATCTACCGAGTGACGCTGTGCGGTCTAGGTCTCGCTCACGGCGAACCACGCATCCCTCGCGTCCACGGCGACACTCCTGACTGCCCTGACTTTATCATCGATGCCCACGCCGTCTGCAGCGAGGCGCTTAAGCACGACGCCGCGCAGCGGGTGCAGGTGGTGGTGCTGCAGCCCGCCTTCCTTCTTCGCTGCCGAGTCGTCGTCCTCATCCGCTGGCTTAGCCGCTAGGCTGGTGAGCGTGCGCAGGGCGGCGATGCGCGTCGCGGGCGGGCTGTATCCCGAACCCGCGATGTTGTCGAGCAGCTTGGCGGTGATTGTTGTGAGGTGTGAGGCGATCAAGCTCGTAGGGTCGAAATTGGCGCCGGGGGGGAGTTTCTTGCCGACCTCGCTGGCGACTGTGAGGGCGTTTGCGGCGGCAGCGCGCGCTTTGCTGTCCGGCAGCGTGAGGGCTTGGATGAGTAGCGGGAAGAGGCCGTCGAGGCGCTCGACGAGCATGGTGGATGGCAGGCTCGGCAGCAGACCGGCCAAGCAGACGAGGTAGATCGTCTTCACGTCGACGTCGGCGTCGTGGGTGTGGTCGCAGTGCTCGGTGTGCGCGTGCGCCTGGTGCCGGTGCGCGAGCTTAGCCGCGCTTTCGTAGCTCTCCAACAGCCGGGGCAGAAGGAAAGAGAACAGCTTCTGCTTCCACAACAATCGCACAGTGAAGCCGTTTTCTTTGGTCGTGATCCCGTCATCGCCTACTCCCACAATCGAAGCCAAATCCCGTGCCGCCGCTTTGGCATACTTCCAATCCACCACTTTCTCCCCTCCCACCGAACCGGCAATAAGCTGCGTCGGATCCCGCTTCCCCAGTATCGCTCCCGCCACATCGTCAAAGATCTCGATCAGAACACGGTTCAACATCGCCTCAGAGAGCTTGGACGACTTGACAACGAGCGCGCGCGTGAGCCACATCCACATCTGCAGCGCCACGCGTCGCTGTTTTGTTGGCGTGACGGTGGTGGAGGAGGCGTTTTTGATGTGCGTGCCCCAGAACGCGTCGAGGAGGTCGAGGAAGGGTTGGTGCGTTTCGGTGATGAACTTGTTGGTGAGTGCGACGATGGACCAGTAGGCGCTGTTGAGTTGCAGGGCTTGCGAGGCTTGTGCTGTCGGTTTGTCGAGGTTGGGGGAGGTGGTGGTGGCGGAAAGCGCCCAGTCGAGTAGGGTCGAGAGCGAGGCTAGCGCCGCATCGTGCTTCGTCGCTGGAGCCTCGGTTGGCGTGGACAGCAGCACGACACCAGCGGCTGGGGCAGAAGCGACAATCGCAGCCGATAGCAGCGCGAAGGCGTTCCTGCTCGCTACTTCGAACTGACTTTGAGCGGCCGTCGTGGAAAAGGGCCGGAACGACTGTGTCAGCAGCGAGCTGGACGCGATGAGGGAAGCACCTTGCACGCTGCCATCTGCACCTTCAACGAAAGTCGACTGTCCACCGACAAACGTCCTGTTCAAGCTGGCCAGAAGCTCGCGCTGACGGTTCACATCGAGCAGCTTGACAAACGTCCCCAATAGCGCGGCCATCTCGGCCACCACCGCGGGGTGCGCAGCGATGCTCAATCCGTGGGAACTACCCTCTGCCGCAGCCGTGCCGAGCCCCGAAAGCGTAAGGCTGACGAGACGCGACGGCAGCGTCTGTGCATACTTGGCCAGATCGCGATGACCGTTCGCCTTTTTCAGATCGACCATAGTCTGCAAAGTCAGAATCAGTCCACGCGCATAACCGACGTTAGCCTCCTGCAAGGCTCTAAGCTGCTCCGAAACCACCAGAGCCGGCTTGCCCTCTTCATTCGTCTCGGTGACACCCAGGATGCCATCCCCATCCTTGCTGCTGCGAGTGGGCGCACTGGGACGACAGCACAGCTCGAGCTTGGTGAACAGCTTGACAACGACGGCTTCGAACAGGAACGGCGCGACGCAGAGCCGCGAAAGCGCACCGAGGCTGCGGCGGATGTTGGCCTTGATCAAGTCGAGCTCGGCCTCAGTATCGTCCATCGCGTTGCCGGTCGTGCGCTCCTCCGGGTCGTCGAACGGCTCGATTCGGTCCGGCAGGTTTTCGAGCAGCACGGGCAGAACGACCTGCTCAATCACCTTGGCGGTCGGATTGGCGGCTGCGACCGTGTTGGCGGTGCGCTCGTTCGAGATGACCTCGATCGCACACAGCGCCTCTTCGCGGACATCGTCGCCGATGGAAGTGGTGAGCAGCGAGGCGACCTCACGCGTGAGGAAGCTGAGCTCGTCAAAATCGAGCAGCGGCTTATTGGTCTTGCTCGTGGCTGCGGCATCGGTGGTGCTCTCGCTGCTAGCTGTGCTGGCGGTGCCGTTGCTGCTGAGGATCGAGATGGAGACGACGGAGGAAAAGACGAGCATGGCGGATCGACGGTAGGAGGTGGAGCGCAGCCCGTTGGACAGGCAGTTGAGTAGGTCGGGCAGGAAAGGATCCAGGGGACGATTGTCGCCCGCATAGCTACGCTCGGTCGCTGTAGAGGGCAGCAATTGACCCGAGCCGATTTCCCCCACTGCGCCTGCAGAGAGCTTAGCCCTGGCATCATCATCGGCAGCGCGCGCGAGCTCAGCATGACGATACACCTTGGCCAGAGACTCGAGCAGCTCGCCAATGCCAGCCAAGATGGGCGTTCGCTGTGCCAGGTCTTCTGGGTCGGCGAACATCTTGATCATCTGATCCATGAAGCCGTACACGGCGAGATAGGCTGTGCTTGAAGACGCACGGACGAGGCAGGAGAGCACCTTGATGGCTGCCTTTGCCAGCGACTTGGCCGGCTCCTCGAGCTCGACCAAGCAGTCGTGGACCATCTTGGGCGCGATGCCCTCGGGCGGGTCGACGCCGTGGTAGAGCACATGCAGAAGCACGGTCAAGGTATCGACGGCCAAATCGCCGGTCTCGTCGTCGGTAGCGTGGAAGATTTCGATCTTGAGACCCTCCCAGAGTTTCTTTGCGTTAGCAAGCGCTGCAGCACGGCCGTAGACGGGCATGGCAGCGATGAGCGTGCGGAGCGTGTCGAGCTTGGCGGGTCCACCGGCAGCACTGAGCTTTTCCAGCAGCAGCGGGTATCCGAGAGAAGCCATGGCAGGCGAAGCGCAGATGGCGGCACGCAAGGCGACCTTGAGATCGTCCGATGTGATTCCATAGGGGTCGTCGGGTGGAGGACGGAAGGTAATGGGAAAGTAGCAAAAGGTGATGTCGAAGAACTTTTCGGTCATTTCGCGGTCCATGATCCACTCGGTGAGAAGCACCTTGTCGACGCCGAACAGCACCATGAGGTTGCGCGGGTCCTTTTCGCCCTGAACCATCTTGACGTAGCCTTGCAAAAAGGGCTTGCCCTGGCAGGTCTCGGATCGCGAGGCGTCTGTTTCTGGATCAGCGGCCGTGCCGACGTTCATGGGGCTTGCTGCGGATGACTGCTCTTCCGACGCTGAAGATCGGTACGCCTTGAGCGCATCTCTGTGGTGTGCAACGAGGCTGTCGAGCAGTCTGTAGATGATGAAGCGGAGGCTCTGTGGGTGGTTGGTGGCGATGACATGGGAGAAAAGAGCATCTGCCACGGCGTGTGCCTGTTCCTGACCGAAGCCCTTGACAGGGGGCTGAGCTGTTGGAGTGATGGTCTCTGCTGATGCTGTTGATGCCGGTGTCTTGCATGCACTCAGCACGGTGAGAGCCTTGAGTGAGCTGACGAGCATAGCACTGCCCTGCAACGTCTTTTGCTCCGCCTCGTTCTTTCGTGCTCTGGGCGCAGTATCCGGCAGCACTTCGGGCGCCTTTGCAGAACGGACAAAGTTGTCCGAGATGATAACGCCATCTGCGATCTTGTCTGCGAAGAATGCGGATAGTGTGCGTACGGCTTGGATGGTGAATATGCTGGCGAGAGGTTCCTTTGTGGTGTTGGCGTGTGGAGAGGAAGGATCGAGCAAGGTGCAGGTGATTTCGGAAAGAAGCTGGACTGCGCGAGTTCTTGTGTCTTCCTCTTCGGATGTGAGGTACTCTCCAAGAAGGCGGACGACGCCAAGCAGCGAAACGGAGCCGGAAGTGAGGTCATCGATGATCGAAGGAGGCAGTTCCTGAAAAGAGCCGACGATATAGGCTCGAATGGCCTGTGCTGGATCCGACATGGTTGCGAAGTTAGCCCGCCAATCGGATTGCTGTGTATGCCTAGATCAGCACTCCTCGAGAAGATGTCGATGATGGCGGTGATGATGATGATGGTTTGTGCGAAAGCTGCTTTTGGAATCATTTTCAATCAATCAATCAATCAATCGCCGATAAAATTGCTCTTCCAAAACTCCACTTTTTTCAAATTCAAGAAAAAGCGCCTTTTTTTTTTTTTTTTTTTTTTTTTTTTTTTGCTTTTTGACTGCAATTAAAGTCTAACATCGATTGAAAAAATCGCAGCCGTCAAGTAAGGCGCGCGCGCTTAAAAACGCTTAAAAACGAAAACGCTCTGAATCCTCCACTTTGTATGCTGCAGCAGCACAAGCCATCGTGCATCTCGACATCGACCAACCAGCTTGCCAACAATCACATCAACAAGCGAAGCCACCATCAGCCAGCAACAATGGAAGGAGTACTCCGCGACGCATCGATCGCATCGATAGGTCCAGAGCTAGACTCGAGCAGCGTACAGGCAGATACGGTGCCACTGTCGCATCTGCCTCGTATCAGGATCTGCATCTCGAGGCCATCCTTGCCGCAACCCATCGCTTCGGGTATCGAGCAGCTCGTTCGACATCATATTCGGCCCGATGTGCTGCATTTGCACTCATCATCGAAGGCGGTCGCAGCGGATGGCTCGGCCAGTGGAGAGGCGCACTCGCCTGCTCCGGTGTGGAACTGGAATGTCGAGTTCGTCGAGACCACCTCAGCTGAGCGTGGCGGAGAGGAGTCTAGCTCGAACCGCTTGACATGGAGCTGCTCTACGTCCTCCGACACCTTTGCGCCCTTTTCAGGATCATCAGCTACACATCCAGTCGACACACCGTTCATCGTCACAGTCAGCTACCACCCCGACTCGCCACATCTTGCCTACCGAGCTCTGGGTCACATCCTCGGTGCATCAAAAAACTGCTTATCCCTTCAAACCAGCAACGACGACCTCTCCTCACTCCACCCCAACCTCTTCGCCAGCTCGTCCAGCTCAAAATCCGGCTACTTCATCTCCCCCCAATCCGCACACCGCAACCTCAACATCAGCCAGACTGCAGACTACGAAACCATCGGAACCATGATCGACTGCTCGCGCAACGGCGTGCTCAACGTGCGCTCCACAAAGTACCTCCTCCGCACCCTCGCCCTCTTAGGCTACAACATGCTCCAGCTCTACACCGAGGACACGTACGAGATCGACGGCGAGCCCTTCTTCGGCTACATGCGCGGCGGGTACTCGCACGCCGAGCTGCGCGAGATCGACGACTACGCCGCGCTGTTCGGCATCGAGGTCATCCCGTGCATCCAGACGCTGGGGCATTTGGGGCAGATGCTGCAGTGGCCGCGGTATTTAGGGTTGCGTGATACGGCCGAGGTGCTGCTGCCGGAGTGGCCGGAGACGTATGCGATGTTGGAGAGGATGATCAAGGCTGCTACGGCGCCGTTTCGTAGCAAGCGGATTCATTTGGGGATGGACGAGACGCATGGGCTGGGGCATGGACGGTATTACTCGATCTACGGGCATCAGAACAGTAAGCCGGGCAGCCAGATTTTTGTCGAGCACCTCGACAGGGTCAATGCGATCTGTCAGTCGTTGCAGCTCCAGCCCATGATCTGGTCTGATATGTTGTTCTGTTTGTCGGCGCGCAATAACTCGCTCGTGGGCTACTACGACTCGGCTCAGCCGCTCGATGTAAAGCAGCAGGGTATCCCGCCCAGCGTCGATTTGGTGTACTGGGACTACTACCACACCTCAGCCGAAAGCTACCAGAAGCGCATCAAGAACCACCAAGACCTGCGCGGTGCCAGCCCCTGGCTCGCTGCGGGTTCCTGGACCTGGTCCCGCTTCTGGACCGCTCTGCCATTCACATTCCAGACCATCTCGGCCAACTTGAAAGCAGCCAAAAACTCGCCCGGAGTCAAACACGTCTTCCTGACCATCTGGGGCGACGAGGGCAACGAGGTGGATCTGTGGTCCTCGCTCCCCGCGTGGTGCTACTATGCGGATCATGCCTATTCCACGACGTCTTCTCTCGGCGAGAGCGTTGATACTGGTAGTGGGGGAATGGACGTCTCGATGCTCAAGAGCAAGTTCGACGCGATCGTGGGTGGCGACTGGGACGATTTCGTCCGCGCCTCTGCCATCGACGATACCACCAAGGACGGTCTGGACGTTGCCGAAGACGACAAGATCCACTTTGCGCCGAACACGAGCAAGTGGATGTTGTGGGGCGACCCGGTGCACAGCTTTGCCGAGCCGACCCTCGTCGCTTCGGGCTTTGACGCCGAGCAGCACTACGCTGGCATTGCGGCTACCCTCAGCGAGCGCGTCGAGGGCGTCACACTGGAAAACACCCTTCAGAACCGCGATGTGCTCGTGGTCCGACCCCATCCAAGACCGTCCACAGGGCTGTTCAGCGCAGCGGCCACTCTGCTGTCCGAGGTCACGCGACGCAGCGGTGCCGACTCAACCAGTGCCGTGGGACCCAAAATCGTGCGCATCGTGTCCGACCACCCGTTCAACGCGCGCCTCGAGCTGGCGCGGCTCGTCGCACACGTGCTCTCGCTCAAAGCCAACCTGCGCCAGCGCCTGCACCAAGCCTACACCGCGCGCAACTGGCCGCAGCTCCAGCAGCTCCATCGCCGCACAGCGCGCTGTCTCGACGCAGCACGCAAGCTGTGGCGCTACCACAGGCAGATGTGGATGTCCATGTACAAACCGCACGGCTGGGAGACGCTCGAACTGCGCTACGGCGGGCTGGTTGCACGGCTGGATACGCTGTACAGACGGGTCGGGGCGTTTTTGGACCATGTGCTTGAGAAGGATGATGGCGAATGTGATGCGGATGAGGTGCAGCAGTGCGCGAGGAGAGCCGACGTGCTGCTGCCCACACCGGTGAGCTTGGATGGAGGTGAGTCTGGGGAAAGCTCGAAACGGTCTTTGATTGATCAGCAGCACGATGACGATGACGGCGAAGGAGAGGCGGACGACGATTCGATGCGGTCCGGCAGCAGAACGACAGACAGCAAGTGGGGGTGGCAGGAGAAGGTTACGAGTTTGCCCGAGCTGGAAAAGCCGCTCCAGTTGGTCTATGGCAGTGCCGAGCAGCTGCTGGATTATCATCGTGTCTCTCGCCCTACCTACTGTTGATCTGCAAAACATTCACTCGCGGAATCAACACAGCACAGCAATGCCTCACTTTGATCAATTGCAAACGGATGATACACTGCGCACACGGCAAACTACAATCAACGCAGAAACGCTCCACCCAAAACGCTGCTCCTATCGCATCGACAGCACAGCCCACCTCGTCCACTCAAGCAATGAAAGGGAACATAGCCTTGCGCCTGGGGTACTCCTTGCCAAACTCCTTCTTGTAGTTCTTGTGCTTCTTGACAGCCCACACCCACATCTGCGCCGTGCTGACGGCCGCAAAGAGCGCACTGGCCGGGTTGAGCGTCAACACGGTGAACGCCGCCCAGGCGACAAACTCGAAAAAGTAGTTCGGGCACGAGACCAACTCGAACGCGAAGCCCCTGGGGATCTTCCTCACCTTGGTCCCTGCCGGGCGGAGGTTCTTGAGGATGATGTGCGTGTAGGCGTTGCTGAGCTCGGCGAGGACCATGACGGCGGCGGTGGTGTAGATGAACGTGTCGCTGTCCTGGATGGTACCTGCGACGGAAGCGGCCGAGAACCAGGGCGACTGGATGAACGGTGCCAGCAAAAAGCCGGAGAGCAGCCAGTAGTGGGTCGAGTTTTTGAAAATGTTGAACAGCGGCATGGTGCCGTTGCTGAAGCGGTGCACAAAGAGCGTCTCGAGCTCGCGCTTGACGTAGTGGGCCACGGCGAGCGACATGGCGACGGTCTGCATCTTGGAGTGCGCGAACTCGCGATGCCAGATCTTGGGACCGAGCCAGTAGAAGAGAGGGTGGATGAAGATCGGTCCAGCGTATTCGGTCAGGAAGACGGTCTTCCAGCCGATCTGAGGACCCAGGTCTTTGACGTAGAGGGTCTGACCCGCCGATACACCCAGGTCGGCGAGCGACTTGTCATCGTCCAGCAGCGGCTTCTTGTCCTCGGTGGTGATGCGCTGACGCTCGGTGGTGAGCTTGCGAGAAGACGAGGCGATCTGTTTCTTGAGCTCGGCCAGAGTGGCCTGTGGAGACGAGAGAGAGACTGTGAGAGGGAAGCCCTTGGAGGCGGGCTTGCCAGGCGCAGTGCGCTTCTCGACAGTGACAGTAAAGGCCATGGCGAGTGAGTGGCGAGAAGAGCTAGTGATGGTCGGAAGGAAGAAGAGTCAGCAATAAATTGGCCCGTCCGTCATTCCAAATCAAAAATCCAAAAAATCGCCCCAAATTCCATCAAAATCGAAATCGAGACGCGCCTAGAGGGAAGCGTAACGCGCGAACGACACCGGCAAAAGTCTTCTTGTCGTGCCCGGTTTTGCACCAAAAATTCCTCACGCTTTGGCAGCGCTTTCAAGAGCTTGGCGCTGAACTTCCGTCTTCCGAGTTTCTGTCCAAATTTTTGATATTTGAGAAGAAACGAAAGAAAAAAAAAAAAAAAAGTGTTTGATGCAGGGTTCACTCGATTCATCCTCATCAACACAACAATGACCGACTCGACAAGGCAGACGACATCAGAGCTCGAGGCGAGCTTCTTGCGCTGGTTCCGCCAGTCTGGAGGTGCCCTCGACCCACGATGCCGCATCCAACCCATCCCCGGAATGGGACGCGGCATGATCGCAAAGTCACCCATCAACGCCGGAGAGACCATCTTTGTCATCCCTCGACACGTCTTGCTCAATTTGGCCACTTCGACGCTCGCTCAGAAGTGTACAGAGGCTGAAGCTTCATCATCGTCATCTGCGCCTTCGTTATCGGACGCAGGCAGCTCGCAGGCGCTCTCATGGAAAGAGATCAGCAGGATGGGCTGGTTGCCGCTCATTCTCGCCATGATGTATGAGCGCAGGCGGGCGGCTAAGCTGTCGACGTCGTCAAGGGATGCAAACGCAGACGGCGATGTGTCGATGGAAAACATTGAGGCTTCAGCTTCGTCGAGCGTCGACCAGCTCGAAGGCACGGATGCCGACGAGGGTTCAGTCTATCGCGATGCACCTCGACCGCATGGAGAGCAGACGTGGGGGCCGTACTTTGACATCATGCCGACGAGCTTCAGCACGCCCATGTTCTGGGCGGAAACCGATCTGCAGCACCTCTCTGGCACTTCGATCGCCGACAAGATCGCAAGAGACGAGGCCGAGGCAGACTATCACAACAAGGCGGTCCCCTTCATTCGATCACTGCCCGGCGTCTTCTTCGAGGGAGCATCCCAAGAACAGTACGAAGCTGAGTTGGCGCAGTGGTACTCGCTCGAGACGTATCACGTTATGGGATCGAGGATCTTGAGTCGCAGCTTCCACGTCAAGAGTCGCAAGAAGGGTCTCGAGGGCAAGACGGTCGACATGGACGATCTTGAGGATGAGGAAGAGGACGACGACGATGGAGACGAGTCGGAAGCAGAGGTGCTTGAAGACGAGGGAGAGGCAGATCAAGCTGGATCCGGCGACGAAGCGGACGTGACCGAGGACGAGGACGGAGAGGACAACGACAACGATGACGGGGAGGACGACGACGACGACGAAGAAGAAGAGCAAGAAAACGTGATCGACATCTCGATGACGCCCATGGCCGACATGCTCAACGCGCGCTTCGAATCCGACAACGCGCGTCTTTTTTACAAGTCGCACGTGCTCGAGATGCGCGCCACCAAGCCCATCGCAGCAGGCGAGCAGATCTTCAACACGTACGCCGACCCGCCGAACAGCGACCTGCTTCGACGCTACGGCCACGTTGACGAGCCCAACGGCAGTGACGTTGTCGAGCTCGACGCCAAGCTGCTCCTGCAAGCCGCCGTCGCGCATCTGTCCTCAATTTTGCCATCGAGCAAAGAAGAACTCCAGAAGGATCTGGAAGAGCGGCTGGAATGGGCGTGTTCGTCGCTGGGCATCGACGAGGTGTTCATCCTCAACTACCTCTTCACTCCCGCGCAGAAGCCGCCTCACCGCGCGCAGCCCGAGCGACCGACGCCGAAAGAGCTCAAGTCGGCCGCGACGGGCGGAGGGATCTCGGAAGAGATGATCGCCCTCGCGCGCGTGCTGTGCCAGTCTCGCGAGAGCTTTGAGAAGGCGAAAGCCAAAGGCAAAGGTCCCAGTGCCCGAGTCGAGGCGCAAGAGGAACACGTGGTCAAGAGCAAGACGGTGCGCGTCTCGGCGAGTCAGATCATGATCGACGCCATCGACCTGCGGTTGCAGCAGTACCCCAATGGCGCCAAGGTCGAAGAGGAGGAGGCCAAGCTGTACGGGTCTAAACAGAGCGAGGTCGGTGGAGACACCGAGCGACGCGCGCTGGTGGTAAGGCTGGGCGAAAAGCGCGTGCTGCTGGATCAAAAGCGCGTGCTCAAGTACGTGCTCGACAAGATCCACCAGGCTGAAAGGGACTTGGCCAAGAAGACGGACGCTGGCAAGAGGAAGGGTGGCAACGACGGCGGCAACAGCAAGAAGCAGCGTCGTTGAGAGCATCGTTGGCGCTCAATGCAATGCGATCCTCGTCGCATCGAGCTCTTTCACCTGGCGCCTTTCGAACGACACGCCGAGCGAAAAGGAAATCGAGATATTGTCCAAGACGGATCGCCGATTCCCACTCGGTGGTTGCAGTGCGGGAGACTGCCGCAACCACTGTACAGCTCGCTTAATTCGCGATGTTTTGGCTCTAAATTGAGCCGACAGAGCGGAGACCCTGATGTCACGCCGCTGCCGCCAAGCAAAAGAGACTCTTCAGCACTATTGCTTCAAGGGACTGTCTGCCGTCGAAGCCTTTGAGAATGCTCACAAGGTGATGGTTGACACCACTGTCGCAACGATGGCTGGTTCATACCTCAGTGGCTTGTTGGCCTTGTCAGGCGGCAATGCAATCAAACAAGACGGACGGACGGTCAACGAGGCAAGACGCAGCAAAAATGACCGGTGGAAGGCTGCCGCTGCGCAAAAAGGGTCTCTGTGGTAGCGCGACGATTCCCCGCACTCTTGTGAGGGCGGGGGCCAGCTGATGGGGAATGCTTTATCCGAACTCACCAGGAGGACAATCAGCCCCACAAGACACAGATAGCCGAGGCATAACGTTAAGCTCGGCGCGCCTTGGCCGTTTCGACTGATCCACCATCACCACCTGTTCGCCCTCCCCGCAGACTGCACCTCGTTTCTCTTTGTTGGGCAGGGCAGGCGAGAAGCGGTGATTGTAGCTCGAGTCGAGAAGCATTGCATCCCCGAACCACCTCTGAGCGACAAGTCTGTCGGCTCGCCGCATGCTCTCTGCACATGTGGTTAAAAGCGGAGTTCGTCTCGCTTGGAGGAATGCGGACATAGGATGCCGAAAAAAGTTTCCCAGAGAGCATGTCGTTTCCACGGCGATGGTCGTCACACGCCCCAGCCTTTCTCTGCGTGCCTATGCCTTGCTCGCTTGCCTAGGCCTAAGTTAGCGGCAGATATTTGACACGCCGCCGAGCATGCCAGCAAGCCGCAGTACGTAGCGAACAAGACCCCCTACAGTACCTTGTAGCATCAAGCTTCTGCTGCGAGTTGAGCCTCCGACCTGGTGCCGTGGAGCGCTGAGTTTGACAGTCGAGCTGCCGTCCCCTGTGCACAGACCCTGAACGGCGGCAGATGAAGCGAGACGAGGACAATGGACCGTTCTTGGCGCGCTCAATGCTGTGCATAGAGTGCTCTTTACCCCGCAAAAATCCAAGGTGGGGGGGGAGGGCAAACAAGACTGGCACACAGCTATCCCTGCTCGTGCAGTGCCTGAACCCCATGGTCTGCAGTGTTGACCTCAACCACTTTGTCTCTGGCCTTGGACTCCGCGCACGCCGGCTTGCTTTCGTTTTCCCCCGCACTTTTTGGCCCAGCACAAGAAAACTATAAAGGCTCGCCGACATCGCCCCCCCCCCCCGCTTCTCGCCACACATCGGTCAACTCGACAGCACGATCAAAGTTTTATACACAATTCGAAATCTGCGCTTCTCATACTGCTGATGAAGCGCTAATTGTCGACCGCCGAATCTTGGTTTTTGACAGCTTAGTAGCGCTACAGAACGACGACACTCTCCCGGGGTTCCTGCTTCCGATCGGTGGAGAGCCAGAACCACCTTTTTTTTTTGCGTCAGACAGCACGTCTGCTCCTTTCTACATCGCACCTCACAACGCCAGCCTCTTCTCCTTGTCTCTATCACCATCCCACCACTGCCGACAACCATGTCCGACACGAACACCCCAGCACAGCAGTCGACAGACACCACCACCGCCTCTACGGCCATGGCGGACGCAACCAACAACACCGCCAATTCCAGCGCCGGTCCGACTCGCTCGCGCAAAAAAATGTACAAGAACTGCGACCGATGCCGTCAAGCCAAACGTGCCTGTTCCGCCCAGTACGTGAGCATCGCCGAGGCGCTCGCCAGCAAGGTCGCCTGCAACAACTGCAAGAAGAAGGGCCAGGTGTGCACGTTCAACAGCCTCATCAACTCGTTCGGTGGCATTCCTTTGGGCGGGCTCACCGGTGCTGCGTTCGCCGAGAGCTTGCAGGAAGCTGCCAATGCTGTTCAGCCGGTACTTGCTTCTACAGCTCAAGAAGAGGGGGATGAGGGCGTGCTCAGTGCGGAAACGGGCCCTGCTGCGAGTAAAAGGAGACGCGAGAGTGTTCAGGACAGCAGTCCGGCGCAACAGCCTGCTGAGACGCACTTGTCTGCGATCAGCAGCGTCAATGCTGCGTTTGAGGTTCTCAACGGCAACAACTACGCTGATGCTCAGCATCGCGATGACAACGACGAGCAGCAGCACCGAGATGCAAAACGCCGTAAACACTCTGCAGCACAAGACACCAGCACCGCCTTCGCCAGCTTTGCCGACTTTGAGCAACACTCCACATCTGCCGCGTACAACAGCACCACATCTCTCGTCCTCAGCCGCGCGCAGTCGCCCTTTGCGTTCGACAACGACGACGGTGACGCCATCTTCGCCTTGTCCTCCTCCCAACCTGGCGCGTCGCTGTTCGACATTCTCGGCTTCGACATCTGGGGAACCGCGCCCAACGTGCGGCTCGCGCACAATGCGGACCGGATGCATCTCAACACGGACCTGCTCAACGTGTACGAGGGTGCGGCGGAGTCGGCCTTCCGCGTGTGGGTCACGGACGCCACGACGCCGTACCTGCTGTGCGGTGCGGATTCGTTGAGCGATGCGTCCGCGGCCATGGCGCTGAACAAGAAGGTGTGTCTGCTGGACCACGCGTCGCGGCGCATCTTCAAGACGGACGGTGCGGCGCGCAATGTGGAGAAGCGCGTTTCAGAGGCGTACCATGCTGTGCTGCTTGCGTACGCTGCGCAGTGGCCGCGCCACCGCAGTCAGAGCGGGCGTGCGGAGTGCAAGCCGGACGAAGCCCGGATCCGGCTGTCGCTGTGGAAGCAGGCGAGGGATAAGCTCATGGACGCCGCGGACGCGTGGTCGTTCCGCATCGTGTTCGCGCTCATCCTGTTTGCGTGGACCGAGAAGCCGCGCGAGATGCCCGATACCGAAGCCTGGTCCCACAGGGGGGGAGAGCACGAACCGCCCGCGCAGCTGCACGTGCCCTCGCTCGACGAGAACAGCGCGCTGGACTCGTCGTCCTGGCAGATCCCGGCTGAGGCGAGCACAATGATGCTCGCGACCGCCATGCGAAAGCTCAAAGCGTTCCGGATGAAGATCCAGCAGCTCCGGCGCAAGGGCATCGATCTGTGGTCCACGCAGGAGCCCGGGTTGGACGAAGCGCAGGTAGCGCATCGAAGGGCAGAAGCGACGCTGCTCGAGAACACGTACCACAATCTGTACTGGTTCGGGTGTATGATGGATACCGAGCTGTCCGTGTTACGCAAATACGATGCGGTGATTGGCGACGAGGATGCGGATCTTACGGACCAGCTGCTGTCGGCGCACCGCGCGCACAGTCTGCGCAACGAGACGGACGGATTTGCGGGCATGTCCAGCACCGGGGGCGCGACCCCGCAGAAACCCCTGCGCAAGATCTGGGACGAAGTGATCCCGGCCAACAGCCAGCGCAACCGCCACACTTTCGCGACGAGCTGGCCGTGCAGCGAGGCGGACGCCAAGCGCACCCTGGCCTACGCGACGCCCATCAAAGTGCTGCTCTTCCGGCACGTCGGGCGGCTGCAGTCGAGCTACTGGCGCCAGGCGTCGAGCGAGCAGATCGAGCGCCAGATCGCACACGTCCTCTCCGTAGTCCGGCATTGGGACGCGACGTTCGCGCCGTTCTTTGCGAGCTGCATCGCGCACCATGCCGAGCTGCCGCCCGCGATCCAGTCGTGGCACGTGATCACCGCGACGAAATGGAACCTGGCCGCGATCCTGCTGGTGGAGCTGGTGCAGACTACGGACCGTAGTGGGGTGAAGGACCCGTTTAGCGATGCGGACGAGGTGTTTGCAGAGTTGCGGTCCAAGGTGTGCAACCAGACCGCGGCGCTCATTCATGCGATTCAGCACTCGAGCGGTGCGTCGCGCAGTGCGTCGCGCAGTGCGGGTGGGGCAGAGTCGTCGTTCGGGTTTATCGAGGCGACGGGGAGCACGATCTTGCACAGCGATCCCTGGCCCGAGATCTCGGTGCATGGGTTCGCGTGTGTCGCTAAGAGCGAGATCAAGAATTTTGCGCGGTTGGTCGAGCAGGACAAGTGGGACGAGGTGCGGTGCGCCGAGCATAGGATTGAAAAGTGTATCTGGGCGTTGGAGCAGTTGAGCAACCGGAGCACGATGGCGGTGGACGCGAGTGTCGAGGTGAAGAAGTTGCTCGAGATGCATTCGCCGCTGAGGAAGATGCAGCAGCAGCAGCGGGAAGGGGAGGGGCAGGAGGGGAATGGCGGTGTTGGGGTTTTGACGGATGACGTGTGGCAGTCGTGTCTGCAGATCCTCAACGAGGGCGGTGGCGGTGGTGGTGGTGGCGATGCAGCTTCGACAGCGACGCTGGATACACCGTTGGTCAATGGGTTTGACCACTCTGCGTGGCCGCATATGACTATGCCTCCTGCTCCTCCGACCGCCTCTGCAACGTCCTCCGCCTCATCCGCTCCGCCTCCCCTCGACACATCGATTGACAGCTCATTTTTTCTCGACACCCTGACCGCCACAGCAGAGACAACCACATCCGACGCCGGTACTTCTTCCCGCGCCTCGTCCAACCACTCCCCCTCCCCGCCCCTCACCACCGCAACACTGGCCTCGCTAGACTACCCGACGTCGATCTCCATCTCTCCCGCTACAACCGCCTCGGCTAGCACGCACATCGATGCTATTGCTGCAGAGGAGCAGCAGCAGCTCAAGGCTCAGCAGGGTCTTTGTGGAGATACGGGTGACTTTGATGACTTTGCGATGGGCTCGATCAACGTCAATCTCAGCATGGGCGGTGGATTGGAGAGCCAGTTTGACGCGTTTCAGCTGCGTGTCTAGTTTTTCATTTCTGCTTTGTTTGGTTTGTAATTTACTGTTGTTTTGTCTAGCAATGTTTCGGATGTCTTTCTCGCTCAGATCCGGTGTGCGTTTGCTTTGGTAGAAGTGTTTCGAAGTCGATGCAAGTGAGAGGGATGGTGAGAAAGGAGATTTTTGCGACCTCGATTTTTGGCGATTTTTTTTTTTTTTTTTTTTTTTTTTTTCTTGAAGAAAAAGGTGCTTCCAATTGTGGGTTTGAAAACGCTCGTCGTAATCGTCGACAGGCATCGTGATCGTCTGGGTAGCAGGCTTGCGATGGTGGTGTCACACGATGCTTTCTGACATCCATGCCATACGCTCGAGCAGGAAAGCTCAAGCATTTTTGCGTACGAAACCGGCGGAACAGGGCCCATCAGTCTCTGCGACACCGACACACCGACACATCAGCTTGGATAAAACGAGCGTTGGGTGAATGCTAGAGTCTATGTACAAAGCGGTCGCGCCTCATTGGCGAGAAGAAAACAAGCTCTTACTACTGCTGCTGCTGCTGGGGCTGCTGCTCCTCACGACGGTAAATGGTGCCTGCCTCCGCCTTCTCGTCCTGGTCGATGCGTTTGCCGCCATTCTTCTTCCTGTCTTCAGAGAGCGACTGGGCGAACCTACTCCTCTCGCGGATCGCAGGGCCTTTCCAGTAGAAGACGTAGACGGGAATGGCTACGAGGATGGCAAGGAACGCCAGCAGAGTCGAAGCCCACTCGTGGCCGAGTCGGTTGTAGAGCGGCGTAGCGTACATGGCCGAGATACCTGCGAGGAAATCTCGGGCCAGAGCATTACCACCGGTCGCTGACGCCGAGTAGGGACCGTATGCCGCAACCATGTAGTCGATTGTCGCCATGTAGATGCTAGTCGATGGCGAGTTTGTGAGGGAAACGGAAAGAAAGCAAAGCAAGACGGTCGAATGGTCAGCTTGAGACTGGAGAGAGCAACACAAAGATCAAAAGCCACGGTGGTACTTACCTGTAGTTAGCGATAGCGATCAAACACGAAAAGATCATGGGCGCAATCCAGTGCACCTGAGGAGGGCCGAGGGAGGTCCAAGCGAAGCCGAAAAGACCGAGAGCCTCGAGGGGAACGAGGAAGAGAAGGAGCCAAAGACGAGCCTCTGGCGAAAGAGCGTCGGGGTCCCTGATGCGACGCTTTCGCTCCCAGAAGAAGCGGGGCATGAAGATGAAGTATGCCAAGAGATAGCCGAGGTTGATTGGGATGAAGGCGAGACCGATCTGCTGGGTGCTGAATCCCCACTGCTTGTAGACGAGTTGGAACGACTCGAGGAAGATGAAGATGAGCATGTCCGAGAAACCGGAGAGGAGCGAGAGGAAGAGCACGATGGGTTCGCGCACAAACATCTCGAAAGGACGCAGCCAGTAGGCGCCGATCTCCTTCATGCTGAAACGGTCGGTCCTGACCTCGTTGGGACCGTAGATGTTGTGTTCGCCATTCTTGCGTCTTCGCTTTGCCTCGCGATCGAGCAAGATAGTGGACCTAGTCTCGGGGACGACAAAAAAGTGGACGATCTGGACGACACCGCCAAAGATGAGCTGGATCCAGAAGTTCCATTCGAGCTTGAGGTTGGCCTGGATGAAAGCGCCAACGAGAGGACCGATGGATGTACCGCCGACGGAGGAAAGCACGACAAAGGCGATGGCAAATTGCTGCTCATCGGGCTCCTACAGGTCGGCGACCATACCGAGGGTGACGGAACCTCCGGCGGTGAAGAGACCACCGAGGAAACGAGCGACGATGAGGGATCCGTAGTTGGGAGCGAGCGCGGCGAGGATCTGCCAGATGTTGACGAGGAAGAGCGAGATCTGGAGGACCGGCCATCGACCGATCTCTTCGGACCAGGGAGCCCAGAACTCGCATCCGAAAGCGTAGGCAACGAGGAAGATCATCTGACCCACCCTAGCGGCCTGTTCGCTGACACCGTACTTTTCGGACACGCCCATGACGGCGTTGGGGTAGACGGAAGTGTTGAAGTTCATCGACACTTGAACGGCAAAGATTACGCAGAGGATGGCCCATTTCTTCCAGGACGGGTAGGAGTATCCCGTGGCGAGGTAACCCGCTCGTTCGGTAAGCACGATCTTGCCATCCTCCTTGCGTGGTTCGAGGTCGTGTTCACCTTCTCGCTGCTTCTCTTCGTTGGTCTTGAGGAGATCGTTCTTCTCACGAATGGCCTCGACGTCTGCGGGGACGTCCTCTTCGTTGCTGTTGGCCGTAGTGTCTTGGGTGGAAGAGGCGGCATCCTTTTCACTCTTGACGCCGCGTGCGGACGTGTGGGCAGCGGTGGTCTCTTCGTCGGAGGAGCTGTTGCGCTGGACAGCAGCGTTGCTGCCGTAAGCGTCGTCAGCCATGGTTGTCGTCTTGATGTCCTTTCACGTCGCAAACAGAGACGACGATGGAGAGGAACGTAGGAGAGGGGGTTGGATGTAGAAGGAAGGGAAGGAAGATGGGTGGGAGGATTGCTGGCAAGGAGGAAAGGGCAGGTCAGAGGGTGTAGGGTGTTGTGTTGCAGGGTCACCGGTAAGGGACCGAGCTAAAAGTTTTGGTTGCACACAGGCTTCGCGCTAACTAGCGAGCGCCAACGCCGCAACGTGTGATGTACAAAAAAAGGGAGGGGGGGGGTGCTCCAACAGCCAGGGTCCGGAGGAACGACCCTTGTGACTACCTGTAGCTCAAAAGCGGACGTAATCACAGAGGAATGGTACGAAAGACTTGAACGACATCATCATCATCTACTCGAGAGGAGCAAAAAGAGACAGACAGGAGATGGCTCGGAGTTTCGAATGTCTGGCTTGTTGCAACCCGGACGCAGGAGTGAGACCCGTTGGTTACGCTGTGCAACAAAGGAAAGCGTATGATAATGTTCGACCGTCGATGCGGCACGGGTGCGGCGGCGGTAAATGACGTTGGACAAAAGAACGATGCATGCACGATCGATCGGAGAAAAAAGCGCCGCTGCTCGAAACTCTGACGACCGAGTCGAAGCTAAGCTAGCTCCTGCCTGCTGCAAGGTCCCTCTTTTGATTCCCGTCGGGTGTGCAAAGGTTGCAGCGGCGAACAAAGCGAATCTAGCACTACGTTAGTCTGTCAAACTGCCAAGCTGGCAACCAGACATCAGGGGCTCGAGGGCGGCGGCCGGTGCGATGGGCATGTCAGAAGTTACCGTAGGATTCGAGAGTCGAGTTGCCGTTGCCGCTGTCTCTCGCCGCTGTCAAAAGAGAATGCCGCTTGTTGAAAGACCAAAAAGATGACCTCTCATCGTCACTCGCGTGCTTTTGCACAGCACAGGAACACATCCTGAGCTAGCTGCTAGCGTGAGCAACACATCTGTGTGGGGATTTGGGCTCGATGCGTAGAACTGTGGCTTGCTTGCTTGCTTGCTTGCTTGGGATCGACGGCTTTCGCCAGCTTTGACAGGCTGCAGCAACGTTTTCCGCCTCGCGATGTCCCACCAATCCGGCGCCTTGGAACTCAGCAAGACGACGGTGATTGGCTCGCAGGTGACGTAAAAAAGAAGCGACTTGTCCAAGCCGATGCCGCACCGAAAACTTTTTGCAAAACACCGGCATGATGCTGCAGCATGTGGCATTGCATCATCATATCATCTGCAGCAAAAGAGTGCACTTTTTTCATGTGTCGATCGCGAGAAAAATTCCCCGACAAGCCGGTGCTCTTCGATCTGACATGAAAGGAAGATTCGCATCGTCGCTTGTCGCCATCTCGCTTCTTCTCGTCAGAAAGAGACCCTGAATGGATGACGCTATCAGTGATACTAACTGACCATGCTCACTCAGCATTTCCGTAGCCCGCATCGTCGCTCGCCGTCTCGACTTCGCATCTATGTCTTCCACGTGGGGTGTCATGACATTGCTCGCCTTTGAAGCATAGCATTGCGGGGTTGGTCGGGTAACAATCCAGCCGAGAACGGCATCAATCAGCCACAGAACACGCTAGATTAGCCGTTCAAACGAGCAGTATCGCTTGCTGTACCGACCGACCCGTCAGGGCTCAAGCACGAGTTTGCGGAGGCGAGCATCGACGGCTTCGTCCCACATGCCCGCCTCGAGACGGCACGCTGCGTTCCACGTCCGCTGCAGCTGACGCAGCCTGTGCGGGGAAGGAGGATCTCTGGCAGCTTTGGCTTCGACCAACCGCATGGCTCTCTGCACGACGCTTTGGAAGTCTGGGCTCGAATAAGCCTCGATCCAAGCGGCGTAGTCCTTGTCAATATCGTCACGACGATGTTGTGCAAGCCAGAGCCCGACCTGCGCGTAGCCGACCATGCACGGGCTTACTGCAACCAGCAGCTCGAGGCTGTCGCTCGATCGCGCCGTGTCGAGCACAAAGCGCGTGTAGGCGAGCGTGGCCGCACTCTCCATCGTCTCGTGTTCCAGCTCGTCGGCCGAGATCCCAAAGCTTTCTTGGCAGAGACGCAGATGCAATTTGGCTTCGTCTGCCATAGCCTGTGCGATCTCTGCTAGCGTCGAGACTTCTGCGAAGGTATTGTCGGGCGATGCGGCTGCTTGCGCCCAAATGCGAGCATAGTGGCGCAGGAAGAGGTAGTCCTGCTTCATGAACCACTCGAATGCCTCGCGTGGCAGGCTTCCGTCGGCTAGCCCCAGCACGAACGGGTGCTGTACAAACGCCGTCCACTCCTGCATCGAGTTGGATATGAGACTTTTGGTGAGCGCGAGTGGCGGAGGTGCCGTGTCTGTGGATGTAATCATGAGCCCACGCGGCTGGAAGGGGTACGAGTGGTCGAGCGGACCAGGCCCTTTGCCCAGGTCTTGGATGCCATTCGCAATAGCGTTTTGTACGTATTTGATGGCAATCGAGGTGGATCGCAGCAGCGAGTGACCTTGGGCGAGTGATGCTGCCAATGCGGAAGACAGCGTACAGCCCGTTCCGTGGGTCGCTTTTGAATCGAGTAGCGGTTTGACGAACAGCACGTATGAGCCCTCGGCATCATCGGTTTGCTGGTACAGGACATCGCACACCACCTTCTCGTCGTCCGATTGGGCCTCATGTTGATCGAGCACCTGACTCAAGGGGATGCGGTCGGTGCGTATGACCGTCACATTGCCTCGCTTTGTGACGATGGCGCCATCGATACCCGCTAGCTGCTTCAAGTCGTCCTCAACATTCGTCGTTCGCCGGAGCGAGTTCTTGCTGCGTACGTCTTCGCGTTGAGGATATCGTTCTATCGATGTTGATGCTTGCGAAGTGCGTGCCGCTGGGCTGATCTGCTGTGGGCCTTTGGAACCGCAATCAATGCTCTGCAGCCATGTGTCGATCTGCGATGTGCTGAGCTTGGCGTGCCCTCCCTTGACCAGCACCGCAGGCGGTCCGAGCTTGGCTATGCTCTTCGCTGCTGCCATCATCTGCGGCAGCTCCGTACCCTCGTTGTTCTGTGCCAGCTCGAGTTCGCGAGGTCCTGATTGGTGGGTTGTAAACTTGGCGGCGTAATTAAGCAGCTGTCGCGCTTCTGGCAGGTTGGGCGTGAGGATGGTGCATAGCGGAAGCAGATCGCGAATGAGTGTCTCGATCGCGCTTTCTGAGAGCAGCAGCGATCCCGAAGTCGACACCATGACAGGATCCAGTACGATCGGAACACCGTTTCCCCCATGCGAATCGGTCGATGCCTTCCAGTCTCGTAGCCTTGCCGCAAGCACAGCTACAATCTCGTGATTGCACAGCATGCCCATCTTGACGGCGTCTATCTGTATATCGGACACGACCGAGTCGAGTTGTTGCAGCACAAATTCGGGTGGGCAAGCATGAATGGCTGATACCCCCGTCGTGTTTTGTGCGGTCAAGGCTGTGAGCACCGAGAGGCCATATGTGCCGAGCGAGAGGAGCGTCTTGAGGTCGGCTTGTATACCCGCTCCACCGCCCGAGTCGGAGCCGGCGATGGTGAGTACTCTTGGCGGTGACATGTTGGAAAGAGTAAAGATGGTGAGGGTCTGGAGGAAAAACAAGCAATGGATGGCTCATGCACTCAACGACAAGACTCTTGACTCGAATCAAGAATGCCACGAGGCTGTCCCAAGCGATGCCCGAGTTCCGAGCTTTATTTTTTTTGATTTTGTGATTTTGTGATTTTTTTTATTTTTTTTTTTTTTTTGTTGACAGCTTCTCGGATCATCACACACTGCTTTCTGCTCTCATCACATCCATCACATCGTCGGGCTGATACTGCGACTGCTTCAACGAGAAGCAACGCACAGTATCGCTCTTCACACCAGCAATGGTCGACAAGCGGAAGCGCGCTGGCTCCGATGCCGCCTCTTCGACACATCACGACTTGGATGATGGATCGCAAGATGAGAGGCAGGTCGAACCAGAACAGCCCGTAGCAGAGGAGTCGAACAAGCAGAACAAGACGCTCGTTCCATTCGCAGACGGTGCTGAGCTTCACGAAGCGCTCAAGACGCCCTCGGCCGACCTCTTGCGTCTCCTGCTCTCCCGACTTCGCAGTCAGACGACACTCTCCTTCGCCGAAAACACGCAGAGGTCTAGCATTCCCGCAAGCGACAAACGAATCCAGCTTGTCAAGGACTACTGTCAGCTCTGCGAAAGTCAAGCTTCCAACTCGGGCCCATCAACATCAGCCGCTGCCTCCATCTTTTCGACGTGGGAGCTTGCAGATCGTCAAGACCTGCCCACCTTGCTCCACCTCCCCATCTTCTGCCTCGCACAGTCCCTCGCGCTCCTCTCGATCCACTACCCCACCCATGCACTCGGCTCCAACATCGTCGAGCGCATCCTTTCGCCAAATCAGCCATGGCTGGCGATGCTTCACAACTACATTTCAAACCTCGGTGGAGCCAAGTTCGCCTCGTCCAAGCAGCGTGATGCCCGTTCCTCCAAGGGCTCGGACGTTGCTGCACTGGCATCCCTCGTCTTGCTTCGCGAGACCTCCACCTTTGCCAAAGGCCGATACGCAACAAAGCTCTTTGACTCGTTCAACTGGTCCATGAAGGTGCTTCCTCATATCTTCAACATGCGCCGAAGATCAAATCGCAAACCCAAATCCTCCAAAAAGGCCCAGGTCGCTCAAGATGTCTCTCTGCGTCGTCGCGACATTCGCACGCTCTACATCCTCTTTCTTCTCTCCTTCCTCCAGCAGAGCTACTCGCATACGCTCAAGCTTCGGCTCTTGGACCTCGGTCGAGATTTCTTGCCTGGCATCCTCAAGGGCCTTCCACAAGATCCGCCAGATGTTGTCCAGACCATCTTGCTTCACTTGCACGACGACCTTGTCAAGGACACCAAGATCCCACGCAGCAAAAAGGTCGAATTCTGGAACGAATGGGCTTGCGGCTGCGTTGTCCAACTCTACACGCGCGAAGAAGAGCACGTCCTCATTCACGCCGATACCCAGCAGGTCGAGAGTCCCTCGGTGGCTGAACTCGCTCATCACTTTCTCCTCAGCATCTGCACCAACCCCGGATTCGGCATCTGCTATCCAGACCGCGGATGGTATCCTCGCAAGGCTACGCCCAGCGCGGATGCTGTCGATGTCACCAGTCAAAGTCGAAATGACACCTTGATCAACGGCGTGGAGAACGACGGCTTGGCAGCAGAGACCAACGTAGTGCAAAAGAGCAAGCAGAGCGGTGGTGCGGGCTCCATCTACAACAAGGTGCTCTCTGGCGTCATCCGTCAGCTTTCTCCCGCAGAGGATCTGCGTCAACAGGAACTTGCACTCAGCATCCTCACCGCCTGCCCCGAGCTCGTCGGGCCGTACCTCGAAAGCTCCTGCGCTGGTCTCAGCGTCGATCCAAGACCTAGCTCGCGCTGGCTCTGCAACATGGCCTATTTTGGTCGCGTTGTCGGTCTCGAGCTGCCCTCCTTCCGCAACGCCAAGGTCGAGCATCTCGAGAGCTTAGAAGCTTCTCAATCTGGAGTGCTGGTCCCGCACACACATCGCTTGTTCGCATCCGAACCGCCTCCCATGCCAGCCACCCTCGCCAACATCCTTCCCGGACCCTTCCATCGCTCCCTCTTCAGCCAAGGTCTCAATCACACCGATCAGCTCGTCCGATATTCGTCCTGCGCGCTCTTGTGCCGATGCCTCGAACGCATGGTCCGATTCCGAAACGTCTGCATGAGCGCGATCTCGGAGCTCGACGAAGACGAAAATGGCCCTTGGCGACGTCGTCTGGATGCACTTGAAATGGAGGCGCGAAGACGCATCCCTGACATCTCCATCGTCATTCAGATCCTCCAAGTCGCTACCTCGCGATCCAGCGCCAACGGTCACCCACAGCCCAACGGCGCAGAAGCGAGTGCAGACAACGATGCCTCGAGCACCATCTCGGAGAAGCACAGCATGATCTCTACCGAAGTTGCCCTGCGACTGCTCTCGCTCTACTACCAAGCTGTGCCCAGCTCAGCTTTCGACGTTCGCTTCAATGCAGGCAAGCTGCTGACCAATGCCTTCATCCACTCATCCGCATCGACCTCGACTCAGCCAGTAGATGAGGACTCGGAGATGGCCAACGGCACAGCTGGCTCGGCTAGAGGATCAGCGGACGAAGAGGCAGAGGAAAACAGCGAAGACGAGGTAGACGAAGACGACAGCGGCGAGATCAACTTGGAAGCCCTTTGCCAGGTGCACACCCTGCGCATCCTCTCGCACTCTGCACGCGCAGCATCGTTCGACTGGACCGCCAAGCCCACCGGATCGAGCAACAATCTCAGCTATCTCGGCCTGCTTCTCACCCTCTTTGTCTCTACGCCCCTGGACCAAGTCAAGCAAGCGTGCGAGGACCTTCTTCGCTCGCTTCTCGCTACTTCGTCCATCTTTGAACACTACCCATCGGAGCTGGATGCCTGGCTCGCAAGTCTGCCCCAGTCGGATGCTCGATCTGCTGCAAGCCAGGAGCAGAGTGCACACGTTGCCACGAGTCATCCTTTGTCCGGTGAACAGCAGTCGGTCGTTGCGTTCTTGGACGAATGCATGCTTCGATGTGCAAAGACGCCCTACCGCTATATCGAAGCGGCGCGCCAGTTTCTACAGGAGCATGGCAAGCAGGACAAGATCTCTGGCAGTGCTCGTCACTCGGCAGGCACTTCTGTCTCCGCAGATCTGCTGGCGTCACCCTGGCTCATGGCTCTGTACGAGCAGTTCACCATCCGGGTCGAGAAGGGTCTGTTTGCGAGCGATGACGCCACGGTCATCGCGTTGACGGCATTTTTTGCTCGTCTGCTTCCTGCTTTATGTGCTTACTCTCGTCAGATGTCGGCGCTCGAAGCTATGGCGAAGAGAATCTCCGATCGCATTCAAGCAAATCCCAAGTATTCGGCATCCTCGTTCTTGGCATCAACGCTGCTCAGCAAGATCCGCAGCATCAGCACACCTCCCGAGTCTGACATCGAGAATCAGCGTTCTCCATCGGCAGCCTCTGCCTTCTTCCTTAGTAAGTCTTTCCACAACTGCGGTCCTTGCCTCGTGTCGAATGGGATGATTAGAAGATCCCATCATCAGAACCGCTACACTAAAGTCACATCCAGCGGCTTGACTGCTGCTGCGATGGCTTGCCGATAACTCTGAAGTCGTCTCCCATTCTCTTTGTTGGACGGGCGGCGTCCTGACCATTCGACACGAGGTTTGCCCGGTCTCTCACTGCTTAAGTCGTCTTTGGATTTGCTGACCTTTTGTGTCCGCTACGTTATTTGAATAGGCTCTTCTACGCCGGAAGATCTCAGAACTCGTCTGCGAAACGCCCAAAGACCATTGACGCAGGCGCAGGTTCTCGAACTTTATCAAGCGATCCAGTCGTTGCACAACAGCGGCTTTCCGTCTGCATCCCAGATCCTCGAGGAACTCGATCCGGCGGTGGAGAATGTCGTGACAGCCGCTTTACGAGGAACACAAGAAATCGCTTACGGTGCTGTTCCAGTGCTTCACCTGCCCGATGAAGCGACATTCGTTGCCCCCGTCCGCGACGACTTCATGAGCACCGCGAATGCCGACGAAGCTCAGCCACTGCTGCCGTGGAACTCAAAGGTCCAGGCTCGTCTCGCTATCTGGACCGCCTTGATTCGTTCGCATAGCGGCAACGACGATGACGAGCTGTTGCCTCACGTCATCTCGCTCCTTTCCATGGCCGACGCCTCCGGTCACTTGTCGGACGAAGATCTCAAGCATTTCCTCTTTGTCGATGGCGTCTTCACTTTCGACTCTGGTGTGCACGGAGAAGGCACCACTGGCATCTTGGGCAAAATCAGCGATCTCGTCGTCCAATACCTCGATCCGAAGCGCAAGCAACACGTCCAGATGGTCTTGTCCGTCTTCGATCAGGTAGAGCAGGACGAAGCCTTCAACGGCGACTTTTACCGCTCCATGACCAGACTGATTCCCTTCTTGCCGGACGATCACGCGCTCGAAGTGATGGACAGGTGCATTCACGCGCTCCAGACGCTTGAACCGGAAGCCGATGTCAGTCTGTTGGCTGCAGAGACCCTTGCTGTGCTGGTTGCTTCTCTCGACTCAACGTCTCAGATTTGGACGAGGATGATGCTGCGACTACGCGATATTGTCGAAGCGGCTTGGCGACCCAGGGAGGACATCGGCGCGGAAGACGAGGACGAGAACAACGAAGGAGTGGCAAGCCGTCAGCAGCTGCTGTTCGGTATCATCCAGGCGACCTTGCAGCATGCGCATCAGCACGCAAACGCATCGCGGCTTCAAGACATTGCCGATGTGGACTTTAGCGAGCTCGCTCAGACCAGTGCCATTGTTCCCGCTATGGACGGCGCGCTGGTAGCAGCTATCCACGCGTCCCCCGTCCTGGCCTCATCGGTCGCCAAGGCGGTGCAGTCCATCCTGACTGCCGCAAGGAACTTGGACCAGGAACGCTTCATCCAGGCGATGCCATGCACGTTGGTGACCTTGTTGTCGGCTCTGCTCGAGCAAGATTCGCCTGCACTCGCCGGGGAAGATTGGACGCAGGATCACCTCAAGCCGGTTGTCAGCCTTGCCGTGTCCGCCATCCTGGGCGAGCCCGAGTCCGCTGAGACAATGCAGAAGTACGCCTCGTGTCTCATTGTCAGCGTGCAATGCGCTCACAAGTTCGGATGGACGAAGACGCAGAACCAGGTCGGCAGCAAGCTCTTCGATTTCGTCAAGGACGCGGTCGATACTGCCCCCTCAAAGGCTTTCCGAAGCTCGCTGATCGAGGTCTTGCTAGGTCTCATCGAGAAAGTCGCCGATTTCCCTCGTCTCGCCGAGATCTTGCAAGCTACCATCGACGCAGCTCTGCTTTGGCTCGTGCGACGATTTGCCGAAGACACCAACGACTCCAGCGATCTCGTGCAGACCATCGTCGTATTCACATCGCTCGTTGAACGCATCAACGACGATGACAGGTTCGATAGCGTCCAGCTGAAAAAGTCGCTCGTCGATCCCGTTATCCAAGCCGCTATCAAGAACCGCTTGCGCGCTCCCGACCAGATGCAGCTCGTGCTGACGCTCTGCGTCTACGCCGATCTCGAGCCGACACATCTCTCGCGCTACCTCGGGGCACTGTCCGCACACTCTGAGTTCAACTCGGTCATGCGCGGCACGGCGGTCATCCAGCGTCCTCTCCAGCCTGACGCGAACACGGATGAAGACGAGCCGGAGGAGGAAGCGGATGGCGAAAAATCGGAGCAGCTGAAGCAGCTCATGGTGGAGCTGGTGTATACCATCGCCAGACGCGATGGCAAAGCACTACTGCGCGCGCCGCTGCTGACCAAGCTCATGTCGTTCTACGGCGCAAGTCTGAGCCGGTCGGATCGGATGCTCTTGTCGCTGTTCCGACAGTTCGAGCAAGAGTGTGGGCAGTCATTCGCTGCGCTGGTGCAGGGCTGGACGCTGCCTTCCTCGTCAAACTGTGGGTCGAGCGCGGTTGGTGGTGGCGGTCAGGACACGTTGGAGGCGCTGCAGTCGCTCGATGCCAATGTCGTGTTTGCCACGTGCACCGAGTATCCGCGATCGCTCTCGCTGAGGAACGCGATCTACAGCGGCTACGAGGACGACAACGACGAAGGCGATGCGGGGCTGCCAGGGCAGGTGTACGGCAAACACACGGATGCAGCTCAGCGCTACGATCCCGTGTTTGTCTCTTCGCTGCTGGCGGGGGTCACTTCCCCAGAGATCAAGCTGAGCGGGCTGCAGTGGGTGGCGGTGTTTGCGACCAATGCGCCGGGGTTGGCTGTGTGCGGGCTGTCGTCTCGCTGTGCCGATATGCGACGGGCGAGCTTGACGCTGGTGTCGAACCTGTACCTGGCTATCAGGGAGGCCGAATTCCAAGAAAAGGAACACTTGATCATGGTGCTCGATCTGCTTCGTGATGCGCTTGACTCGAATGCCACCATCCAGGACTCCGATACTGCCGCCACCGCTTCCTCGGACGCTCCTTACCTCCCGACCACAACCACGCTCTTCATCGCCCACGCCCTCCGCTCCGTCACCACACCCGGCACATTCATCTACCCCGTCATCTCGCACTTCCTCCTGCAACGCCCCGAGATCGATATCTCCGACGTACCGCTGCTGTACAACCTGCTGTACTCCGCCTCAGACCGGTACAAGCAGGAGCGCATGTGGATGCTGCGCTTCTTGCGCGACGTAGCGCGCTCTGGCGGCGGGAGCGACTGGAAGATCCTAAAGCGTCGGCGGACGTGGGAGCTGCTGGCGTCGCTGTACGATGCATGCGATGGCGTTGGTGTGAGCTCGGAGAGAGCGGTGGAGGAGGCGTCGATGCGGGCGTTGGTGGAGGATGCGACGGCGTGGTTGGTGAGGAAGGCGGATGTGGCGATCGAGCTGGTGACGAGGAGGGGGTTGCTGACGTGGATGTGGCAGCAGGCGGTGAGGGAAGGGGTGGTCGCTATTGCTGAGCATCACGCTGGTGGAACGGCGGATGCAGCAGCTTCGACGGCGGTGGGAGTATCGACAACGACGTCGACACTGACGCTGCGAAGCTTTTGGATGCTGCTCCTCGCCCAGCTTACGGGCAGCATCGACCTGGACCGTCTGGATCGTGCGACGGACTCGGCATGGCTCGCGCCGACCATTACGCTGACGTTGACAACCGTTAAAGCTCTGCACAATTGTGCCACCAGCGCCGCCAACCGAGGCCTGCCCTCTGTCTCGCCCGACGTCGTGCGCACCATCTCGAACTGCGCCACGCTCGTGCTCGACCGAATCGTCTCGTTCGCTGATCGTCCCCCCACAGCAGCGATGACCATGTGGCGTGGGAGCGTCGTCGAGGTGCTGCACCTGGTCATGGATCTGGCTGACGGGGCCGATAAGACGGAGGATGCAGTGTGGCAGGGCTGCTGTGTGCGCGTGCAGCGGTGTGCACTTACGCTACCCGCCTCCGGAACAGAGCTCGAGAAGGAGCTGGCGAAACTGGTGCGCCGTTCCACGGGCGTGTGTCGGCGCTTCGACGCCGAAACGGCGGCGCTGGTCACATCCAACCTCTTCTCATCTTGATCCTCAATCACACTTTGTCGTCACGCAATTTCAAAACAACCCATCTTCTCAGCATGAACCATCAATTGAACCCCAATGCGAAGCTACGAAAGAACAAACTCATCCCAGCGCTTCCCCGCCTCCCCTTTATCCACCTGCGCGATCCGATGGTACGTGCGTATCCTTGCCGCCCAGTCCTCGAGCACGACCACCCTCGCCCTCCTCTGCACGCTCGCCCTCCCGTACCCGGCCAGCGACGACCCACCGCCAAAACAGATCCACACGCCACTGACGCGCCGGCAGTCCGAGTTGAGATGCATATGCCCGTGCACTACCATCCTGACTCCGCCCTTGCCCCGCGGCGAGGCGGAGTTGAGCGTGGTGAACAGGTCAAAGATGCCCGGCTGGGACTGTGCGCCTGCGAACGTAGCTGTTTCTTGTCTGTCGCCTATGGTGAGTTCGTCGAGGGTGGTGGAGGTGGTGGAGGAGGTGGAGGGGTTGACGACTTGGGGTCGGGTGGCGCGGTCGACGGGGTTGAAGGCTTCGGGTACGGGGATGTGCATGAACACGATGCTGGGCGGTCTTCCTAGCGTACGGGCGCCATCAGCGTCGGCGGCGTCCCACACCTTGTCCCTGCGCCACGGCTGCGGCGCCAGGTCCGTGCCCCCGTCCGGCCGGTACGGCAGCAGCGTCTCTTTAATCTGCGAGTACTTCTCCTCAAACCAGCGGATCTGGTCCTTGTGCACATAGCCATACCCGGGCTTGCTCCACGGCTTCCACGCGTCCTTCTCCGCCCGAGCGCCCGTATCCAGAAACCACAGCGTCGCCACATGCCCCCTGTCCACCCCGGGCGACCTCAGCTCCAGCATATAATTCCCAGCGCCCGTGACGAGCGCCGGCCCAACACTGCTGTACGAGTACGGCATATTCGCGACGATCTGCATCTGCTCCTCCCTCGTCAGCGGGCCGGACTCGCTGTCGTGGTTGCCGAGGATCACGGCGTACGGCACCTTGCGCGCGATGAGCGGGGCCGTGTAGAGCGCAAGCACGCTGCGCGGGTCCCAGGAGGTGCCCTGGCCATTGAGCTGGTCGCCCGTCAGCACGACGAGGTCGGGCTGCTCGGTGTCGAGCCACGCGTTGACGAGCGCGAGCGTGTCGTTCTTCGACAAACAGCCGCGGGCGGACCAGCGCGGGTCGTGGGCGTCAACGTCGCGACACGGTTCGGGTGAGACGCTGAAGTGCAGGTCGGCGAGCTGGAGGATCTTGAACGTCCCGTCGGGTTTGAACTCGAGTGGCGGCAGGGGCGGCTTGCGCACGGGCTTGCGGCGGTACGTCAGCGTAACTCGCGCAGACGCCATTGACGGGTGCGAGTTGGATACGATCCCAGCCTCTGAAAAACCGGGCCACGGCGGGTTGTCGCCATACGTGAGGTCGAGTTCGGTGATCGCTTCTGTACCGTTAGCGCTGCGCTTCCAGAACCCGAGGCTCTCCTGCACCCGCTCCGCAGGCGACACGGTGCGGTAGTACAGATGCAAGCTCTTCTCGCCGGACATCATGCGCACCACTTTGGACCGCAGACCGTGCTTGATCCTGTGCCACCCATCACCGCCGTTGGGAGGCGTCTGCCCCTCCTCGACCAACGTCAGCTCCACCACGTTCTGCACGTCTCGGCGCCTGGACCGGCGGTAGAAGATGTAGCGCTGCTCGATGCTGCCGAATAGGTTGGAGAGCATGCCGCCCGCGGAGGTGCCGAGCTGCCCAACAGGGCTGAGACTGCGGTCGACCTGCACCCACTTGCCCAGCAGCGCATCTTCAGCCGGCGTCGTCTTCGGCTGACACTTTGTGAGAGGCAAGCAGCTCTGCACGGTGATCTCGGTAATCGGTGCAGGATTCGGCAGCGTGGGAGCGTAGAGATCGAGAGGGTACACGTCGTCGTACTGCTGTGCGTCGGTCGCTGGCAGGGTGCTAGTGGAGTTGACTGCATCTGAGACGGATGATGCGGGTTTTGAGGGGGGGCGAAGGTCGATGGCGGTGTACGCCTGCCAGCCGATGATCCTCGAGTTGTGGAGGATGCCGTCGTGGGCGAGGTAGAAGACGCAGGTGAGGAGGAGTGAGAAGCCCGCGGTGAGCAGCACGCCTTTGCCGACCCTGTGGCGCATTGTTTGTGCAAAAGTCTAGATGTCTATGGATGGTGCATGGGAAGGTTGTGACATCTAGTGATGGGTGGTGGTAGCAGGTGGGCAAGAGGTGACGTCGCTCAAAATCAAGAGAGATGCACTGTCCAACAGCTGATCCCTGCATGAAAAGCTGGCCGTTTACAGTAGAGGCCGATGCAATTTTTCAAGTATGTCAGATCGCAGTCTTATTGGAGATATCGGCGATGCTTCCCTTGCTCTTAGATCGGCGATGAGCATCCTCCCGCTCGCACCTTTCGGCAGGCCAGCCGACTCGGCAACAAGGGGCAAGATACGCAGAGGCTTGGCAGGCACTAGGAATGCTCGCTACAGTAACCATGTTAGCTGCCGTACATCATCCCGATGTCGCTTCGAATGTCGCATGCAGTACAGTACGCGAATATGTCTTAGCCCATGCGGTCAGTTAGAGCGTCGAACGAATGACGACCAAGCAAGCGCAGCAGACGTCAGATGAGGAGAAAGCTCAATTGGACCCTTTCAGGGATGGTCGAGACACGTCGCGTTTGTCGTTAGAACGGCCAGCGTGCCAATCAGGCGAGGATTTTGGTTCTTGGCAAACGCGCGAGAAGAAGACGCGCCCTCAAGCTCTGAGACAATCACGATTGCGCAGCGCAGCGAAAAAAAAAAAAAAAAAAAAAAAAAAAAAAAAAAAAAAAGAGAAAAGAGGAAAGGGCACTTGAGCAGAGGATCAATTTTTGGCAATGCAAAGGATTTTCAACTCTGCATGGAAAGGCTCCCAGCTCGGCGGGACACTTTGACCGAGTGGGCCCGAACAAACCAAATCAAGCTCGAATAGCAGAGATTAGTTGAAGGTGGCCATGCCTTGTACTCGGATTTGGCAGGGGATTTTGGTAGGGAAATTGGAGTACCAGGCGTGGCCACACTTTGGATTATTATTATTTTGGATTTTTCCTTGAATTTTCTAGCCTGTAATTTCCCCAAGCTACCATCATCAATTTGAATCCTTCAACTGATTAAGAGTCTGAAGCTTCAAGATGCCGCCATCTAGCAGAGCTGGCAGGGCAGGAAGGGGTGATGAT
>JALCCG010000153.1:0-53616 GCA_023212695.1 Sporisorium sorghi | reverse complement strand
TTTTTTTTTTTTTTTTTTTTTTTTTTTTTTTTTTTTTTTTTTTTTTTTTTTTTTTTTTTTTTTTTTTTTTTTTTTGATGTGAAAGCGAAGCGAACGCAGTCTGCTAAAGCATAACTGTATTTGACAGCGTGAGGGGCGAGTCGATGAGCGGTGAGCGCATGAGAAGCTTGCTGCGGGCCCCACAAGTGAATCGTCTTGCGGTCTCGGTACAGTGAGTCGGTTGCTGCGTGCTCAAGCTTGTTTGTCACGCGTGTCGACGCTTCTTTTCGACAACTGGATTGCACGACTTGAAACTTTGTTCAACGTGATTGCCGTCTCGCAACGGGGGCGCTGGCAGCCGTCGTTCTAGGATAGGTTTCTTCTCGTCGAGTGTCGCGCTCGATCTGGTACAGATCGCGATCCGCTTCCGCACTCTTCTTTCCTTACCTCTTCCATCTCCATCGCCCGTCCTTCCTCCGCGATCTCACCAACGACATCTTACAGTACTATACGCCTTCGCCGCTCCACCGCACCGCTCAGCATGCCGCGCAGTACATTCGACCGCAACTTCCGCCGCCTCGTTGTCAACGGCATCGACATGGTGCAGCACCGCGTTTCGCAGCGCATGGTGACGCTGCACCAGCTCATCGGACTCACAGATGACGAAGTCGACGAGCTAGCCTTGCCTCTTCCGCTTCCGCAGCGTCCGTACCCTTCAACTAGCGCATTCGCCACCCCGGTCGCCTCGACGAGCAACAGCGTCGATATTACCATTTATCGCCGGGCCGTCAACGGCATCCCTAGGGTTGACAATAGTTTCCGGCACCTAATCGTCAACGGCGTTGAGATGATCCAGCACCGGCTCACGCTGCGGATGGTGACGCTGGATGAATTTGTCGGACTCACTGACGACGAGATCGACGCGCTGGGAAGGCCTCGTCCTGGCCAACATGACCCGTCTGCGTCGCCAAACATCATCGATGACTCGGACGACTCGGACTACCGGCTCGAAGCGGGTTACGAGCACGGTTCGGACTACGGGGTCGATTCGGACTACGATGATGATGCGGACTCCGAGACATATGATCCGCACGACCTGATCGCTAGCTCGCCGATCAGCAGCGAAGCGGACCCTACCGTTCCGCAGTCGCCTTCTCCTCCGCCTGCCTTTACTCAACGCGCCGTTCCGCAGCCCTCCATCCAGCAGGCCACTGTCAACCATCCCGCCTCCGACGCCCGCCTCCCGCACCACACCAACGAAGGCCCGAGCCGCAACCCGTGGCCCACCACCTCCTCACCCACAAATTCGCCCTACGCCGACGCGCGCGCGCTCATCATCGCGCGCCACCACGTCGCGTGCTCCAACTGCACCCGGCACCCGTGCCACCCGCCGCCCGCCACCAGCCGCGGCTTCAAGTGCTTCCGGTGCAGCAAGGTGTCGAAGTGCGCCTGCGACTGGGGCGAGGTGTGGCTCAACAAAGAAGCGGTGCGGCTGTACACAGAGTGCCTCGAGCGCACTACGACGCCATTGCAAGCCGACGTGCACGTGTTTGGGACCCAGCCAGGTCTACTCGGCGGCCCGTTGGACAAGATCAAGTATTACAACGGGCTGTAGGACGCTGCCGCAACTCTCACGCACTGCAGCCTTCAAGCAACGGCTCAAGAATCGGCGAAAAAAAGACGAAACTTCGACACCGATCGGTTTGAACGAAAACACAAAAGAATGGATGCGATCCCTGTAGTTTTATGCAACTGCAGGCTGTGACTGTGACGGTACAAGTGAACACTGGCGGACCACCCTCAGACAGGAGCCCTCCACAGCCTGAACCCATGAATCGTCGACCTAACGACCTCATCGCCCGGGTCCTCCGGGAACATGGGCTCGCGGAACCATTCCCCGAGCTTTTCAAACTTCCAACCTTTCACCTCGGCCATATCGAAGAACTGCATGTCCTTGTACGCCAAGTGCGGTCGATGGTGCGTAAAGAACACAAGGACGCAGGGCGTGCTCATGCTGCCTTCCATCTCCACGCTCGGATCCGCATCGGCGATGCACGCCTCGCACGTCTCGAGCAGCGCCGGGTGAGCCTGGTGGTTGAAGACGAGGTCCGAAAGCAGAATCAGGTCAAACTTGCCCGGTCTACCTTGCTCGTCGGCAACTTTCTCAAGCAGGGACGAAGGATCGCGGCCCCAGATGTAGCCCTCGACAAACGACTTCCCAGGACCTCGCAGCGGCGACGAGTCGTCCTGGCAGTTGAGAACGACGTTCTTGGTCAGATTGTCGATGAGCGCGTGGTCTGGATAGTCCGTGGCCACAACGTGCGAAGCCGAGGCCCAGTTGCAGACGATGCTCGGCAAGCCGGCTGCAGCTCCGAGCTCCAACACGCGCTTGCCTTTCGTAAGCGTAAGCGCGTGGGCGCACAGGAAGTCCGAAAGAATGAAACTGGCGTTCCACGCAAGATGGCCCCACAGCGGGTGGGCACCAACGAGGTTGAGCGTCACTTTGGACAATGTGCCGGGGAATTCGTAATACGTGACCGTGGGCGGCGGCGTCTTGGGGCGGAAGTCTTCGGGCTCGTCGAACATGTTGAGCGCTTCGTCGCTGCCAGCATCCGCATCTTGGTCGTCGGCACCGTTGGCTTTGGTGGCGAGCTCGAGCTCGTCGAGCTTCTTGGACATATCGCCGTCCTCGCCGCTCTGGTCATCGGGAACGTCTGGCATGGGTTTGTTGCGGTCAGGGACAGCTTTGGTGCCGTTGACAGCGGTGCTCTGACCATTTCGATCGTCCTGGCTGTGCTCAGCAGCTGCTGCTGCAGGTGACACGGCAGCACCGACGATGGCTGCGCCTCCAACCACGGCAGCTGTGGAAGACGGTGCAGCAGTAGACTTGGCAGCAACAGCCTCTTCTGGCTGAAGCTCGCTGGGTGGAGAAGAGGTGGTGTGACCGTTGGCCTCCATCGAGCTGTTCTCGGTGTGCGCCGCATTCGTCGAGCCGAGCGAGTCACGGCGGGTGCGAGCGGGACTCTTGGGAGTCAAAGCAGGCGCGGGCCGAGCGAGATGATTCGGGTTGGAGCGAGACGATGACGCCGCGTGGTTGGTCGAGGATGCTGCACGCTGACGGCGCGGGATGGAACCAGCATGGTCTCCGTTGATCGTCTCGACCTCCTCTGACGGACGAACTGCGCGACTCGAATCACTGGCATCGAGGGCATGACCGTGCCCGACGCTCGAGGCAACGGCGTTGTGATGGCCAATGCTCGAGGGAGCACCGCGTTCGTAATGGAAGCTTCCCACGGAGGAGGAGGACAGGCGACGGCCATTGACTCCGCGCTCGAAGGTGGCAGAACGACGACCTTCGAGCTGGGTGAGGGTGGACTCGAGCTGCTGCTGGATCTTGGCGATCTGATCCGTGACGGCCGTGGTTCGCTTCTGAATCTCGCTGTTCATCTGCTCGTCAGGGAAGTGATGCGAGGCTTGTGCATTGCTGGTCCCATTGGTGGCAGGGGCGTCCTTGGAGGCAGCAACCGAGTCTTTCTGTGCCTCAGTACGAGGACGACCCATCGAGATACGCTGTTCGGCGAGGGCGCGCGACTTGAGGATGTGCATCTCGGTATTGTGGCTCATGTCGCTCATGGCGGGCGACTCGATGCGACCAAAGTTCTGCGTCATGGTCTGGAGGTTGTTGAGCGACGACATGCCCGACTCGTCGGCACCGGAGCTGGAGAGGACGTTGCGGATCTCGTCCATCATGGCTTCGCGCTCGGATTCGAGGTTCTCCATGGCGGTCCGCATGCGCAGCAGCTCTGCTTGGGCCTTTTCACGCGCTGTCTCGGTGTCTCGAAGCTGGATCTGCGCTTGCACGTATTCCATGTCCCTTTGCTGGAGCGTGGAAGAGAGCCTTCTAGACTCTCTGCGCTCCTTGTCGAGTTTGGCGCGCAGATCGCTGGCTTCTTGGGTGAGTCGATCGACGAGCTGCTGGATCTTGTCGAACTGCTGTCGCCACATCTCGCCTTCGCTCATGAGGAAGGCGAGTCGCTTGTTGAGCCTTCCAATCTTGTTCTCGAGGCCATCGCGTGCGTCGACAAAGTTGCTGGCCCTCTTGCGCAGAGCGAGGACAGCGGCAGCCTCAGTCTCGGAGGCGACATATTGCTTGTCGGTGCGAATGCCAAAGATCTTTTTGAGCAAGCTGGGTTTGGTGCCTTCGTGGAGGACCTGGTCAAAGACACCGACGAGGGCGCCTTGGTCCCACCAGGATGGGCTGTCGAGGCGCTCGTAGGGGACGTCGCGCGAAGAGGACTCGACCTTGCTGAGGGGTCGGAAGCGGCCGCTGGGGAAGGCCTCGACGTACTCGCGTGGGATGGTGTAATCTGCGGAAGAGAAGCCGAGGGCGGCGATCAACTTTCTGCGTTTCTTGTCGCGGGCAGCACCTTTGCTAGGAGCCTTGAGAGGTGGACGGGCACAATTGACAAAGTTGATGTCGAGGTCGACAAGGCAAACCTCCTTGGGCGGCGGCTTGATGATGCTACGGAGTTCGGTGTTGATGGCGATGAGCCAAGAGCCAGGGTCTTCGAGGTAGATGCGCACGTCTCTGGCGTGACAGTTTTGGTGGGCTACACCCTTCCAGCCACAGAGCTCTACGAGATACTTGATGGTCTCGACGGCCATGCCCATCAAGGCGGGATGACGCGACATGAAGAGGACGCGGCCGGCGGGAGCGAGGGCGATCTCGCAGATGGTGAGCACGTTGTCGATGGAGAGCGTCTTGAAGAGGGGCCACATGGAAAAGTCGATGCCGAGCAAGCCTCTGCCCCAATCGAGCGCACCTGGGAAAGTGCAGACAAAGGAGAGATCCTCGTCCGGAGACTGGAGGCGGAAGGTTTCGCCAATGCGCGGTGCAGGGTGACGGAGGAGGGCGGCCATAAGCTTGTTGTGCATCTCGATGTTGCGGCTGTACTTGAACCAAGCGGCTTTGTTCCAGTCGCCGAGGAGGTTGTAAATGGGGTATCGGGAGACGATGCAGATGGCGTAGGGCATGAAGAAGGCGTTGTTCTCTGGAAGGAGCGAGTGGCCCAATACGCTGGTGCCTTCGTAATCTTCTTCGATCTCTTGACCTTGGTTGTTGACGGACTTGTTGGCACCGGTGCGGCCGTTTGTGCGCGCTTTGGCGAGACGGCCAAGCTCTTTGCGAATGGCTTTTGCTCGCTTCTCGTCGGCTGCGCTCCAGACGGTAAGAACGGAGCCGTAAAAGGTGGCGACGCTGGGGTTGTCTTGACCAGCAGCTCCAGCATTGGCGGGGAGGCGAGACGAGACGCCTTCAAGGCCGAAACCTTCACCGACGGCCGAAAAAGAGCGCGCATTGTGGACATTGGCAGCACCGACCGAGAAGGGGGCGGTAGCCTTGCGCACGTCGGTGGAGGGACGAGCTGCTCCGCCCGAAGCAGACGACTTGACGGTGGGTACGCTGAAGGAGAAGGTGTGGGAGGTGGAGGAAGGAGGAAAGTTGATGGGACCGGACGAGATTTCAATCTCGCGAGTGAACGAGAGTTTGAGGGCTTTTGAGAGGACACGAGCGGTCTCTGCTCGTTCGACGCCGCCGCGACCGTCGGCCATCTCGATGAATTTGGGATTGGAGCCATTCTTCTTGTCAGAGCCCCAAGCGTTGTTGTTGCTTGCGTCCTTCTTGCCCGAGGTGCTGCTTGGAGAGAGGGGGGATTTGAGAGCCTCATCGGTGGGATTGACGGGCGGGCAGATGGAGCAGCCTAGCACCTCGGGACGCCAGAAGCGACCGACGGCGCTCTCGATGTGATGTACACCATTTGTACAGTCCTCTTCGGCCAGTGTCCAAACAGCGGGATCCTTGGGCAGACCAAAGACGGCGTAGAGCTGTGCGATGTTGTTGCCGTCGGTGGACCTGGCGACCGAAGCAGACGAGGTGCGCGTGTTGGCGGATCGTGGGCCTGGGTTGCTGTGAAACTGACGATGTGCAGTCTTTGGCGTGCGTGCGCCTGATCTGGCATCTGCGCTCTTGACGGAGAGGTTGGAAAAGGAGAATCTGCCTCCGAGGCCAGCAGCTCTGCTGCCAGACCTGCTGGGGCCGGCAGTGTCGTTGGCGCTCAGCATGGGTGGTCGGAGCTACCAAGGTGTGGCGATGATGATGGTGGTCCGGAACAAAGCAGCGATTGAGTGGCGCGGCGATCAATCCAAGGCCAAGCCAAGCAGAGCAAGAGAGGAAAGGCTCAGAGCTACATTCTCGGATGTCCCGAGCGGGAATCACAATTCTTTGGCCAAAAAAAAAAAAATAAAAAATAAAAATCTCCCACTCAAACCGCAAGCATGGGTGCGCGCGAGTCTCGACTCCTCGCGCTCCTCGCAGAAGATTTTGAGGAAAAAAAAAAGGAAAAAGAAAAGCACAGCCGGTGTGCAGCACAGCACACAGCAGGATTTGCTTTGCATCCAAGTTAAGATTAAGCATCCTGTCAAGCAAGCAAAGCCGTTCGCCACTGCGGATCACCCTCCGCTCAGCCGTCGACAGATGATGTCAAACGGAATCGCCGAGACTGGCTTAGTAAGGCGATTGCTTGCACACATGTTTTGCACGCTTGGCTTGAGTCAGGCACACGCTTTTCTAGCTCTCTTTCAGGCTCAGACGAACGGATCAAAGGGAAAGACTGTCGTTGCATGGTTTCTCGGTTGCGAGGCGAAGTGCCAGACGCGAGACCGCGCACCGCGTTGTCCACCTCGTCCGTCCACCTCGAACTTCGCACCAAGCAAGGGTCGCTGTTGTCAGTGTCTCGAATTCACTCTCAGCTTGTTTGCTCCATTGTGTAGCTCTCATGCGCTGCTGCGGCTCGTGGCGATCTATACGAGTCTGCTGCAGCTAGGCTGCATACAGTTTGCCCTCCATGTCGCTTTGATCAGCCAACATCCCTTGCCGAGATCGCCGTCAGCCGAAATGTCTGACCCCGCTCGCTTGGCGTGGGGCAAAACATGAGCCAGGCATCGTGCAAATAACTACGACGCTCGCGAGACTGTGCTCGCTCTACTTGGGCTTTACGGCCGCCATCGAGGAGGTTGAGCAAGCCGTGCACAGGGTCGAAACTTCAAATATTTGTCAGGTCCTGGGAGCCCACAAAATGCAGTCGAATTTTTTTTGTCTCTTGCTTAGTCAGCAAGCCATGCAGGGCTCTCTCCAAAAAATTGCGGTAAAAATTTGGGAGCGAAAGCGGAAACTGAGCTTCTGTATGAAATTTCATTCTTCCAAGCTCGAGCTTGCTCTTCCTCTCCATCAACCCTCTTCTCTCTCATCATTCCTAGCAACCGGTTCCGCACCATCACACTCGTTTACCTCATCTCGACATCTATAGGATCGCTGCAATAGACCATCGCTGCTGCTCGAGCACCATTAGCACTTCCTTTTCATCTCGCCCGCTACGTCTCTGCTGTCAACTTCTCCTTTCATCATGCCGCCTTCACCGCGCAAGGGGTCGCACCCCTCACCTGCCGCCAGCCAGGCCGTCGTGGAGCCCGAGGAGACGCTTGATGTCTCGCTTCCTCACCTCGACAAGGCGCAGCAGCTTGCAGAGCTCGTTGCCAGCGAACCGGAACGACTGGCCAGCGGCGATGCCTCCCTCTCCGCACTCTCGGTACACGCCCTCAAGCAGCTCTTTGACCACTCGATACAGTCCGAGAAGCACGCTGTTCCATCCATCTGCGCTTTCATCGAGTTTGTCTCGCCCAAGACTGACCCACTCGATCAAAGGGCCTCCCGCTCGGGCGGGAAGCGCAAACGTGGAAGCACTGCTGCTGCCCCTCCACCTCTCTTCGAAGGCACTCCTCTCGACGAGCTCGTCATCCAAGGCATGGATTCGCGCCAGCTGTGGGAGCAGATCGACCTCAAAGCCGCCAAAATGTCCACCATTGTCGAGCGCTACTTTGCCCAGGGTCACATGCAAGAAGAGCAAGAGGACGAGGACGAGGAGGAAGAGCAGCAAGCCAACACCAGAGCAGGTCCCTCGCGCTCGCGGTCTCGTTCCCATCGCTACGATGACGACGACTCTTCTGAAGAAGACGAGGAGGATGACCTCGACATGTCGGGCGATTACGATGATGATCAAGATGACGACGACGACGTCAACCCAGAAGAGGAACGTGTCCGCCCCAGTCAGCTCAGCGATGCCGACCTTCGCGCTCTTGGCGTCGACCCGGCATATCGCGACCAGCTCCTAGCAGAAATCGCCGAGCAAGGTGACGACGATGACGACTCGGACGAAGAAGGTTCCGCATACGCAGGCGCTTCCGACGTCAGCGATGGCGATCCCACCGAAGTCTTCTACGAGCCCCTCAAGACCGAGGCAGAACAGCTCAAGCGCAAAGAGCAACAGGAGATGGGAATGCTACCGCGTCTTCGATCGCAGGTAGGCGACGACGACGATGAAGACGATGAAGATGAGGACATGAGCGAGGATCAAGAGTCCGACGATGATGACGACGGCGACAGTAAAGCGCCGTCTTCCCGCAAGAACAGCGCCGGCATCCCTACATCGCTTCTGCAAGATCTAGATCGTCCCGGTAAAGCCTCTCAGCGTCCAACCAAACGCCATCCCACCCTCGACGATGACTTCTTCTCGATAGACGATCTCAACCGACAGCTCGACGAACAGGATGCCCAAGAGGATGCCGACCCAGTCGACGACAACGACGACAACGACATTGCAGACCAGATCGACTACTTTAAGCCTCTCGACGGGATCGATGGTCTCGATGACGACGATCAAGACGAGGAGGAAGACGGCTTTGCCGATGCTGCCGACGCTCACTATGCCGACTTTTTCCTGCCACCCTCGAAAGCAGCCAAGTTCAACAAGAAGTTCGGAAAGCGAAAGGCCTCGGCCCGATTCGCCAACGAGGATGCTGCAGCCGATGGTCTCGATCAAGATCAGGACGAGTCGGATGAGGACGACGACGAGCCATCTCCGAGCAAAGCAGAAGCTCGTGTCTACGAAGAGCCCAACCGCAAACGTCGCATTCGCTTCAACACCACCATCGAGTACCGTCGCATCAAGCCACGCAAGAAGTCGGCCGACGAACTGACTCCCGAAATGCTGAGGATGATCGGCGCATCAGATGACGACGTCGATGCCGCTCGCCGCTTTGACGAGGACATGGATGATGATGATGAAGATGAGGACGATATGGACATGGATGAAGTGGAGTCCGAAACCTCTTCTCTCGGTCGTCAGGGTAGCGACGACGAAGGGGAGGGTCAGTATTCGGACGACGACGAGGAGAACGACGACGACGAAGAAGAAGAAGAAGAGATGGATGACAAGCAAGACTCTGCGGACGACCAGCAAGACGATGGCGTCAATACAGCTCGTCGCGTAGCCGGCGATCTCTTTGCCGACAGCGATGACGAAGCAGATGCTCAGGACAAGCTCTCGACCCACGAGAAGCGTGTTGCTGCGCTCAAAGAGGAGATCGCTCGACTCGAAGACGAAAACGTTGCCAAAAAGGACTGGACCTTGATGGGAGAAGCAGGCTCGCGCGCCCGTCCTCAAGACAGTCTCTTGGAGCAAGACCTCGAGTTTGAACGCGCCGCAAAGGTGACGCCGCAAGTGACCGAGGAGATGACCGAGTCGATCGAGGATCTGATCAAGCGTCGCATCCTCGACCGCAACTTTGACGACGTCATCCGTCGACGCGAGATGGAAGCACTCCCCTTCCTCCCTTCGCGTCTGCTCGAGCTGTCGGACAGCAAGAGCGCCAAGAGTCTCGCCGAGCTGTACGAAGAAGAGTATCAAGCAGCGCGCGGTGCCGATGGCGAGGAAGGTGCCCCCGTCGCTGAGGCCGACGCCAAGCTGGCCAAGGAGCACGAGGAGATTACGCAGCTCTACGATGATATCTTCAACAAGCTCGATGCGCTGTCCAACGCCCATTTCACGCCCAAGGCTCCCAAGGCGACCATCCAGACGCTCACCAACGCGCCGTCCGTCTCGATCGAGACCGCGCTGCCCGTCACAGCCTCGTCGAGCACCATGCTGGCGCCCGAAGAGGTGTACGAGCGATCGCGCCACTCGACCGCCATGGACGGCGCCAAGTCCGAAATGACGCCGGAGGAGAAGCAGCGTCTGCACAACAAGCTTCGGCAGGAGAAGCGACAGCGCAACGAAAAGATTCAGGACACGCGCAAGGCGCTCGAGCAGTCTGGATTGGTGCGCGCAAAGAAGGTCAACGAGAAGGAGGAGAAGCAGCAGGCGCTCAAGAAGCTCGTCGGCAATCGGGGTGTTTCGGTCATTGGCAAGGAGGCCAATGCTGCTGGGGCGGGGACGGGCAAGAATGCCAGGGCCAAGGGCAAGGGCAAGGCCGCCAATGGGGCGGTCAACGGTTCGGCCAAGCCTACAACGGGGAACCAGTTCAAGCTGTGATCACCTTTCTTCCTTTGCATCTCATCTACATCATCACAATATCATCTGCATTCTTTCAACACTTCAGAGATACCAGTTGGGCGTCCATCTCGCGCAGCACGGCATGCAAGCATGAGGAGGCCTTCAATGGTTTACGATCGAGTTAGGCGTCGAGAGGCTTTCTCGCCCAGAAAAAGTAATTACACTCCTGTGTGCCCGGCAAGCTCGTGTTGGACTTTGCCAGCGTCCACGTCGACTTCCAAGGCAAGTACGCCGTCCCCCTCACCTCGAAATGCAGCCGTTGCGGTAGCTCCGACCCCTTGCCATACCACTTGAGATCATGCTGGAAGAAATCCACGAGTTCCTTGGGGTTGATGTACTGATGATGCGTATGCGTGCCGGGCGTGACGAGGCGGAGCACGTCCTCTGCCATGAAGATGGTCAGGAACCACGAGAGCGGGGTGCGGGCGATGGTGGACATGAACAAGTGCCCGCCCGGTTTGACGAGCTTATCCAGCGAGCGCAAGAAAGCCGCGGGGCCGTTGACGTGTTCGAGTACCTCCATTGCGCAGACGATATCGAACGTGCGCCCTTGAGCGACGAGGTCCTCGGCGGTGGTGTGGAGGTACTCGAGGCAGGATCCGCCGAGCGGATGCGGGCGCGAGAGGAGCGGATCGCGCGCAGCGTGCGTGCTGGCGATGCCGATGTTGCTACTGCTCGCATCGACGCCTGTAGTGCGTGCGCCGAGACGCGCCAGGGATTCGGAGAGCAGCCCGCCCCCACACCCGATATCTGCGACATCGAGCCCGCGCAGGAACTGCACCTGCCCGAGGTTTTCAAGCGGACTCCGTGCTTGCGTCCCTGTCGATGTTGGCGCGGGAGGGGATTTGCGAGCCTCGACTTGCTGTCGGGCGAGCTCGTACCCCCACACCTCGTCGAGCTTCTCGCGCAGAAACTGGATGCGCGTCGGGTTCATCGCATGCAGCAAACCGAATTCGCCGTGCTCGTCCCACCACTTGGACGAGAGTCGGCTGAAGTGCTCGATCTCGGACGCATGCACGGACGAGGTCTTGGCGTGACTGTCCGAAGCCGGGGCAGGCGTGTCGAGTCGCAGCCTGGACGACGACGCCAAGCATCGTGCTGGTACCGCCGTGGGTCTGCATCGAGCAAAGAAAGGTCTCAGTAGGGTGGACTCGAGGCTCAGGATGGGGATTGGGTGCGATGCGACTCACTGGCAGACCAATGCAGTGCTGGAGCGCGGTAGCAAGCGCGCAGTTGAGTGAACGCTCGTCTTGACGATCATGTTTGAGATGGTGGTATAGACGAATGGTTTCAACAAGACGCAAAGGAAGGGGGTATAGCAGAAGTACAAAAGAAAGAAAGCTACGATGATGAAACAGAAGGAGGGCTGAGAACGCGAACGAAGAAAACAGAGAGGAATAGAAGTCAGCCTCGTCGTTCCCTTCAGATTCGTCGCTGAGGTTCTCTTTGAGCAAGCTTTGGATCAGATTAAGGGAGGATAATAGCGTAAAGGCCTCCACTGCTATCGGTGTTGTCGGCAATGTAATTGCTTTGTTACGACTGGTGCCAGGCAGAATCCAATCATCATTCGAGAAAGCGAGGTGGAAAGAGAAGAAGATGTGATGACGATACTTACGTTTTGCGATGCTGGTGGTGGAAGGGAAGAAAGCGGTGGACGACGATCATTTCTTCTTACGTTTGCATCTTGCGAACAGCGACGGCCTTTTTTCGCAGAAAAAAAGAAGCTGCGGTCAGGCCAATTCTCGCGCGAGTCAGGACCAAGAAGAACACAAAGCCTCCACGCTCCGCTTGGACCCTGTCCGTGACCACGCTTGTCGAGCGACATCTGCTGTTGGTGTCGATGTGACCTACTATTCAAATCACCATCAGTGGGTCACCGGCAAGACAGTCGATCTGACCATGTCTTCGCTGTTCAGCAGCTGCTTCGGGCGGCAAACGAACCCACCTGGAGACGATCTCGCACAGAACGGCTCCGCACCACCCGCACCAGCCGGGCAACGCAAGGTCGACGACGTCAACCCCGCCAAATGCATCTTTTGCAACGTCACAGCGGACCGCTTCAACATCGTGCTCCAAGACGACGACTTTATCTGCTTCACAGACCGGTCCCCCGCAGCTGCGATCCACCTGCTCGTCATCCCACGCATGCACATTGCCAACGTCCAGAGCCTCACGCAGCGCGACGCCGATCTGGTGCGCCAGATGCAAGCGCTGGGAAGCAAAGCGCTCGACCTGGTCTCGTCGAGTGCAGCACCAGAAAGGAGGTTCGGCTTCCACATCCCACCGTTCCGCAGCGTCGACCATCTGCATCTACACTGCCTCGAGCTGCCGTTCAGGAGTCGTATGAAGGCGCTCAAATATCGCGTGGCGCGGCCACCAAGTCGAGACTACTACAAGGGCTGGTCGTGGTTTGCAGAGTGGCAGCAGACTTGTGCGTTGCTCGAGGCTGGTCGCAAGGTCAAGGTTGCTAGATGCTGAGCCGCATCGAAGGCCAAGAGTGACTGTCAAGATACCATCATAGATACCCTGAATACAGTTCATCATCGTAGATATCCTTTATGTCTACATCTGTACCGGACAAGAGCCCCATCGATGCTCACACTACGCTCATCGACAGCCAAGACGGCTTGCACTGTAGCTGAAGCAGGCTCACCACCACTTGTCGAGGATTGCGAAAATATGAAGTCAAAAAATGAGGTCACAAAAAAGAAAATTGTAAGAGCTAGCAGCAAAAAAGTTTGCCTCCTAGCCGACTCGAACGACTGACCTCTTCATTACTAGTGAAGTGCTCTACCGCTGAGCTAAGGAGGCCTTCGATAAACGGTGGGACCACTGTTGCAGATATATAACATGACGCTTGATAGAACCTTACCGGTAACCGAAGCCGATCTTGGCTGCATGCGAGCACGCGCACAGTCCTCCACTCGACTAGCGCAACCCCGCATACAGTGAGTCAAGTCTCCTCTTCTCTTCTGACCACCATCTATCTCCTCGTCTTCCCATCACACTCGTAAATCTCGCCCGCCGCCATGGCGCCCTCTACCACCGTCGACAACGCCACCGTGCCGCCCGAGATCGACATCGCTAACCCGGGCAAGTCGGAGCAGTTCTGGATCGAGACCGACTACTCGGACAAGACTCGCTTCTGGGCCAAGCGCTTCTACCCCACCGACTCTGCTGCCGGCGATCAAGAGGTGGAGCCCAAGTCGACCACCATCTTCGTGCACGGGTTTGTCGAGTACGTCGACCGCTACCGCAACATCTTCAAGCTGTGGCCCAGCAAGGGTCATGAGATTGTGGGCTTTGACCAGCGCGGCTGGGGCTACACCTGCCGCTCTTCGTCGCAGCCGGTCAAGAACTATGGCAACACCACGTGGCCGCAGCAGTTCCAGGATCTCGAGCACGTCATTCGCCAGACGCGCCAACGTCTGGACCAGAGGTGGGGCGCCAAGGTGCCCATCTTTTTGCTGGGACACAGCATGGGCGGAGGCATTGTCACGGCCTTCCACACGCGCAGCGACGAATGGATCAAGCAGAACGGCGGTAACGGTCCGTCGCAGGAAGCCAAGGAGATGGTGGCCGGTGTCGTTGCCTGTGCTCCCTGGTTGACGCTCACCAAGCCGCCGCCGTGGTTCGTGGTGTGGGGTGCTACAAAGTTGCTCTCGTTGATCCCCGAGTTGCACTGGAGCGTCGACCTGCTCGGAAAGAACATCTCGAGAGATCCTGTGGTGGCACACAACTTTGAGAACGATCCGCTGTCCAGCAAGAAGGTCTACCTCAAGGCCATCCACGGCCCGCTGCAGGGTGGACCCGACATCGTCGAAAAGGCGCACGCCTACTGGCCAGAGTCGAAGCCTTTGCTCGTGGTTCACGGCACAAGCGACCTCATCACGAGTCCCAAGGGCTCCGAAAAGCTGGTGGAGCGCGTCAAGGCCAAGGACAAGACGCTCAAGCTGTTCGATGGCTACTACCACGACCTGCTTAACGAGCCTGGTCAGGACAAGGTGGTTGTTGGAGAGTATATTATCAAGTAAGTTTGTCGTTGTGGAGCCGGATGGAAGCGATAAACAGATGCTGATTCCTCATACTTTCTTCTGATTCACAGCTGGCTGGACAGTCACCTTTGAACGGCTTCTTCCTCAAAGCGAAGCTTCGAACAGTTATACATGTCTCATACACATTCTCCGTGTCGATATCCCTCTGAACTTTTCGTCTCGCAAATTGCCGTTCCGCGTACACTCTGAAACGACTAGACAGGAACAATCACTTTGAGAAGTTGGCGTTCCCATTCGCGCAACCCCTCTGCATCGCGAGGCGACTTGTAGGCGGTGTCGGTCTTTTCTCGCTGCATGTCGGCGATGGCGTCTGCAAATACTGTCCAGTCGATGCAGTTACCGCGGACGCCCGCTTCTTGTGGCTCTGCGGATGGTGGGGTGTCGATGGACCACTCGCCTTGCCGTGTGCGAGTGAGGGTCTGCACGTGGGCGGCGGACGCGGCGGCGATGGCGAGGTCGTGCACGATGGAGCGGACATAGGTGCCGGAGGATACGGTCATTTCCAGCACGAATGCTGGTGGTCCTGCGTCGCCTCCTGCTTCTGCTTTGGGCTCTGATTCTGTCGTTGAAGCAGCAACTGCGTCGTTGCTCGTCGGCAGCTTCTTCCATGTTGGTGTGGACGCGGTTGCATCTGCATCCTGCTCCTCCTTGCTCGCTCTGCCATCGTCTTGCTCCTCCTTGACGGTATCCGTCTGACCCTCTTTGCGACCAGCCATGTCGAGCACCCTGCCAACCAGCGCCTTGTCCTCGGGCGGCACCTCGCGCTCCGGCTCCTTGAACGCATGTTTCCCCGGCTCCAACCAGTCCACCAGCCGCAACTCGTGAATCGTGACTTTGCGCGGCTCAATCGGCCGCGGCAAGGGCAAGTTCTCCCTCGCGTACTCGAACAGCCTCTTGCCGTCGATCCTCACGGCCGAGTAGAGCGGCGGGATCTGCGAGACGGTGCCCGTGAACCTGGGCAGCAGATCCGCAATCTTCTGCGGTGTGACGTGGTCGTACGGTTTCCTGGTCAAGATGGGATCGCACGAGTCGTACGACGTGGTTGCGGAGCCGAGCAGACCGGTGCTGCGATACTCCTTGGTGCAGTCGAGGTACTTCTGAAGCTGCTTAGTTCCATTTCCGACGCCGACGATCAGCACTCCATCGGCCAGAGGATCCAGCGTACCACCTTGACCGAGTTTGGGTGCACCTGCAGCACCGCCGGCCCACTTGCCTTTGCCCTTGCCGCCAAACCTGCCGCGCTTGCGCTGGCTGTTCTGCGGCCTGTTGCCGTCGGCGTCCGCAAAGAGTGGAGAGGTGGCGAAGAGCGGTTTGAGCTCGTCGAGCAGGGACATGGACGTGGGCCCACTGGGCTTGTTGATACCGAAGATGCCGGAGAGCGGTCGTGCTGAAGTTGAGGCGGAAGCGGAAGCGGTGACCACGCGTGCTGTGTTGCGGATGGGACCCACGGTCGACGACAGGACAGCAGAGGGTGCTACCATGGTGCTCGAAGCTGCTGTCTCCTGGCTCTGGTCGTCGAGGCTGCTTGGTGCGATGGTGTCCTGCGAAGACATGATCTAGATGGAGCAAGATCAGCGAGAGGCTCTTCGAGGAGCAGGATGATGATTGGACAGGGAGGTTCGAAGTCAAAAAGTGGAGAACTTTGACAACTTTTTCTTCTAACCGCCCGATGCGAAAAGGGTCCAGATGGGATCGGCGATTTGCCCCCCCCCCCCCTCCACGCTGCAGTCACCAAAAAGCCGAAAATCTGTGATTTTACGAAGAAAACGTTTCTTTCTTGAAAAATCAACCGCAGCTGAGCTTCATCTTGCTCATCTTCATCTTGCTCATCCTTCCTGTCAACCTCTTCATCATCATTGACCCACCGATGGCACGGACGTTGGCAGCCAATCATACTTCATCCATTCAGCTGCATCAGTTTCGTCCATCCAGCTCGAACGTCACCATGGACTCGTGATTGTCTACCACAAGCATTCATCGCTTGCTCACGCTCTTCTTTCAGACACTTGCCTGCGAGCACATCGATCAGGTCCACACGATCCACACACAGCGCAGCGCAGTCGCCCAAGGCAGAATCTCGACACCATGTCGTCCAAAGCGCACTCGCCTCAAAAGATCAAGCTCTGCGAGCATGTCTTGCTCCAGCACTTTGGTCCCATCGCCGCCCGCGTCGGCGCACTCTTGCTCAAGCGCGGTCGCTTGACCATCCGCGAGATTGGTCGCTTCCTCAATCAGGCACCTACACGGAACAATCGCGGCCCCACCGACCCTTTCTCCAACAACAGCGCAACTCACAGCAAATCCACGCTTGTTTCAGCGCCCATCGCAGGTGCCAGCTCCAGCTACGAAAACAACGACCCCAATGCTCCCGTGCCCGTGCCAAGACTCCTCATCGAGCAGACCATCATGATCCTCATTCAGCACGGATGCGCATGGCACAGCTCTACCGATCCCGACGTCGCCGACCCCAGCCAAGAGTTTTTCGAGATCAACATCAACGAGGTGCTTCTGCGCCTCCGCTTTGGCAGGTACATTGGCATCGCAGAGGATGAGCTCGGTGACACGGCTGCCAGGATCGTCAAGCTGGTCTTGCAGCATGGAAAGCTGCAGGCGAGCGACATCATCCAGCGCGTCGCTTCCGAGATCGATGCTCAACGTCAAGCAGCCTCCCTCGCAGACCAAGCTCATCTCAACGGCGACGCTCCGAACGGCACCACCAACGGATCTCACAAGCGAAAGCTAGATGCACTCGACGAGCAATCACCCTCGCAGTCCGAGGTAGCTCGTCAGCTCACCACCCTGCTCTACCGTACCTACTTGCGCCCGAGCTCGGCCCACCAGCACGTCTCTCCTCGAGATAAAGAGATCAAGTACGAAGCCAAGAAGCGTCGCGAACTGCGCGGCATCCCTACACCTAAAGATCTGCAAAAGATCAAGGAAGAGGTGCGTGTCCAGATTGCTGAAGAAAGAGACGCAGATTGGGACACATCAGCGACAGTCACACTCGGAGCCGACGGCCTTGCCGCAGATCACCGCGAGACACGGCGTGGCTTGCTACGCAAACAGCAGAGCGCCATCGCCATTGCCAGTGCAGCCAGCAAGAGCAAGCGCGCCAAGACGAGCAGCAGAGATAAGAAGGGCAAGGACAAGGCCAAAGATAAAAACGGCATCAACGGTATTCACGCCTCATCCACCGCAGACGGCTTCGACCCGGCAGACGACTTTGAAATCGATCCCACTGTCTACTTGCGTGTCCACTTTGACCGCTTTGACGTTCACCTTCGCGACGAAACCATGATCGACGCGGTGCGCGAAAAGTACAACCACACGGCGGCGCAAGTGTTTCGCCACCTCATCGACGCCGGCGATGCATCCACCAAAAAGTCGGTGCGAGACGTTCGCAGTGCGCCAATTTCGATCACCACGTTGGCGCACAAGCTCCCCTCGGACCTGTCGCTGCAGAAAGGATTTGATCGACGGTCGTTTGGCAAGGACAGGTCATCGCTGCCGAGTCGACAGGAGTTTCTCGCCGAGTACTGTGCGATCTTCTCGCACTCCGAAGACGTCTCTGGCAAATCCAAGACGTCGCGCCTCATGGCTCCTGCCTCGGACAGCACCACCAAGACCGCCGGCGGCTCCAAAGTTGCTTCGTCGCTCACCATCGAATTCAGCAACGTGGCCGAACGCATGCGCAAGGATCTACTCCGCAACGTGGTCGAAGAGAAATTCGGCACCGCTGCGATTCGCATCATGAACATCCTGCGCGAAAAAGGCAAGCTCGAGGAGAAGCACATTTCGAAGCTCGCGCTCGTCTCGATCTCCGAAACGCGAGACTTGTGCTCACGGCTCTTCCACGCCTCGCTGCTGGGCTTGCAGGAGGTGCCCAAGACCAAAGATCGCGATCCGGCCAAGACGTTCTTCCTGTGGTTCGTCGACGAGGCCAAGTGCCGCGCCTGGCTGCTCGACCACCTGTACCAGACTCTGGCCAGGCTCGGCCAGAGGCGCAACGAGGAGATGCGCAAGCAGATGCCGCTGCTCCGCAAGGTCGAGCGCAGCGACGTCAAGATGGACACGGTCGGGCTGTTGACCGAGTGGGAGAGGGAGAGCTGGACGCGGCTGCAGAATGTGTTGCAGACGCTGACGGTGGCCGAGATGCGGACCGAGATGGATGTGTTTGTCATGCGTGATCTGGCTGCGGGCACGTATGTTAAGGATGAGTGAAGGAGCGGGAAGAGGCTTGTGGGCTGTACGAGCGAATCAAAGTTGTGTGCAGCGTCGAGTATCCTAGTCAGCGAGCGTCTCGTGTGCTTTTCGTCTGTGATGAGACTGTGGACTGCTCACATAGACACCGCTTGCCTCCTTCATCGACTGCTCCGTAGCCGATATCTATCTGACCGCATCGCCTTAAAAGACCCAGCGAGAATTTGGCAAAGCAGACCACGCCGCTCGCGAAAGGTACAGCATGATGAGGATGACCTGAAGGGTATTCGCTTCACCCTGTGTCGAGAGCTAAGGTCAGGACGCAAAGCGACAGCACATGTCAATACCGTAGACCATACGCTTGCTTCGGCAACGCAAAGTACCTTCTCACACAGCTCGTCATCGTCAATACTACTCCCTGATCGCACCCTTCGAGCTCCACCTGCTGCCGAGAGACCTCCATCAGTGGGTGCAGGCAAGATCGACGTCTTTGACGACACGAGGAAGCTCTCGGATCACCTCGGCGCCCACTTTTTCGAGACTGTCATCGACTCGAGCAGTGGCAAGAAGAAGTTTGTCAGACTTGTCCGCCTGCCTTTGACCCTCGACAATATCGTCTGTCCGACCCGCAACTGTCACCGTTCATGGGACTACGAGGGCACTGCCGACACCAGCACCGACACCAGCACCAGCACCAGCAGCGACCTGCTCAGCCAAAACCGATTTCTTCTGCACCTTGTCAACGATCATCAGCTGCCCCTCGTTCGCGACAGTGGTGGCAATGTGGTCAAAGAGAATCGACACCAGCAGCCAGAGCAAGCTCATCAACATTGTGCTGTTCATTCCCAGCAATGTGGGCAACATGGAGGATGTTGAGCTCCAGCATCCCGACCGCGCCTTTCACGGCTTGTACGTCTTGCAAAGGTACGACACTCTTCGACACAAGGTAAAAAAAAAAAACTACACTGGCGTCAACCACTCGTCGATGCTCTGTCCAGCCGAGAAGAGCAGAAGGAGAAGGTGTGGAGGGAGAACGATAAGCAGAAGAAGGCGCAAGGCAAGAGCGAGGAGGAGCTGGCGGAAGAGCATGCGGAGGAGTTGGCGAGAGCAAGGGAGAGGTATCACAACAAGAGTGCGGTGATGACTGAGGAGGAGGAGGCAGAGGAGGAGGGTGTGAAGGGTTGGCATGCCAAGCATAAGGATGACCCTGCCTTCAAGAAGAGGAGGTCTGAGCAGGACAAGAAGTGGTACGCTGACCGCAGGGACGATCCTGACTTCATGAGGAGGAGAAATGAGCAGGAGAAGGCAAGCAAGGCAAAGAAGCAGCAAGCCGAATCGTCCAGCAGTCGAGGTCCCACCTTGTGTGCGTCTGCGAAGCTCAAACAGTGCCCGACACCGAAGTTGTGTGAGCGCTGATCGACGCCATGAAGGCTGCTGAGCGTCACAAGGAGCGTCAACGGTGGCTCATCACGAGCCAAGCTCTCAGGAGGGTTCACCTTGACGCTCACAGATGGCCTATCTTTCTTTTTCTTTTTCTTTTTGGCCTGATTGAACCGCCAACAAAGGGGAATTTCGAAGATGAGCAAAGTGACAGGCCCCTTTTTTGCGCATCAAAGACGAGCGACCTGAGGCGAAGTGGCGGACTTGTTGATTTTCAATTTTGCAATTTTGATTTTTGATTTTTTGATTTTTTGATTTTGATTTTTGACTTTTTGATTTTTCACGGTCAGACGTCAAAGAGGTATCGGAAGGTATCGATTGCAAAGGCAATGAAGGGCTTGCTTCGACAAGGGGCCGTCGCAGTCACAACAGCGTACAGAGAGGTCATCAAGCCATCGAGTTGTCGGCACGCTTCTCGCCAGCGCCGACCAGGTTCCTGTCGAGCTGGATGAGCGGCGCGGGTCGCTCGACGTTCTTCCTCCTGAGCACCTGGGTCTTGAACCAGTAGGGCAACGTCTTGGTGTTCTGGTGCTTGATGAACGTCTTGTGAGGCACGCTGAACACGGCGTCGAGCTCCTCGAGCGTGTAGCGAGCCGTCTCGGGCACGAAGAGCCAGATGAGCGTGAGCGCCAACAAGTTGAGGCAGGCGTAGAATCCGAACGCACCCGTCGGCGTCATCGCACGCAGCATGCGCGGGAACGTGATGCTGAGCACCGCAGCCCAGAACAGGCATGTCGCCACAGCCCACGCCATGCCCTGCTCTCGCTGCGCAAGCGGGAAGACCTCGGCCGAGTACGTGAAAGGCACAGGACCTTCTCCCACTGAATAGAACGCGGCGAAGATGTAGATAAAGAGAGCGACCAAACCAAGTCGAGCCTTGCTGTTTTCGCCGGGGATCAAGAAGCAGAGACCGGCGGCGAGCAGCGTCCATGCCATCTGCGGGAACGTGAAGAGCAGCAGGCTTCGACGGCCGAAGGTATCGATGGTAATCAAGGCAGGGAATGCGAACAGGAAGTTGATCGCACCGAAGCCTACCGATGCATACAGAGCTTGCTTGGCCGTCGAGCCGCTCTCACGGAACAACGATGACGAGTAAAAAGCTATAATGTTGATACCACAGAGCTACGAACGAATCGAACGGGTGCGCATGCCGTCACCACCAAAGCAAGGGAGGGGCGACAGAACAGAAACGCAAAAATGAGTCAGTCTGTATGAACTGATGCACTGCCACGACGTCGCTAAGGTCTTATCGATACTTACTTGCTGAGCTATTGAGGTCGAGACCGATGTGTGAATATGCGAGGTGAGTCGTCGACGACGAGGAGCGCGGGCGGTCGAAGATGAAAGAAGGGAAGCAACACCGAACAAGACATGGCGGTGACGATCAAGAACCAGGTGCAGATGGAGATGAGGGCAGTGAGGAAGAGGAGGAGGGTGTCGGGTAGCAGGTCGAAGGGTAGATTGGACGAGATCGATAGGACGGAGGAGGATCGAGGAGGAGGGCGAGGAGGAGGGTGAGAAGGTCGAGGAGGAGGGGGGTCGATTGATTTGCCGGAAGGGAAAATGGCGCCACGCGTGAATGGGAAACAATGGGAAAACGTCAGTGCGCCTGCATTTTTGTGCATTTGGAATCGCCACGCGCGCAACGCAGTGCAAGATTGTACTTACCCAGCATGACCGTGGTCGCTCCAACCGTGGCTCGACGCACGCGAGGAATCGTGAAGAGCTCCGTGAATCGCTTGACGTAGGTCTCGCCGCGGATGATCTTGCTCTCCTCCAAGAGTTGGACGTGAATGTAGTACAGGTCGCGGCACGCCTGAATCTTGCTGTGTCGCAAACGAATCAGCGAACGGAGAGCTTGAGGGTAACGATTCTTCTTCATGAGCCATCGAGGCGACTCTGGACAGAAGTAGATAAGCAGCGCGAGAGGCAATGCCGGAATGAACGCCGAGCCCAGCTGCAGTCGCCATGCGATCTTGCCGACGTCAGCGACGGCAACGTTGGCAAGGAAACCGAGGAAGATTCCGAACGCAGTCCACAATTGCCATCCCATGACGAGGGCGCCACGGATCTGGGGAGGCGAGTTCTCAGCTGCAAAAACCGGGACCGTCGACCCCTTTGCACCCATCCCGATACCCAGCAAAAGCCTAATAACGAAGAGCTGGTACCAGTTCTGCGTGAGACCGGAGCAGATAGGGGTGATGACGAGGATGATCGCAGTGATAAAGATGCAGCCACGACGGCCGAACAAATTGTTGAGCGGGTCCGAAAGCCAGCAGCCGAGCATGGCACTTGCGATGTACGGCGCGGCGTTGACGAGGCCGACGAGCCACTGGTTTCTCTCCGCATCGGCAACGGACACGTAGCCGGGCTGACCGGGCGCGATGCCCTCGGACGCCGACTCTGGGATGCCAAACTCCTGCGGGAAGCTGAGGTTGGCTCCGTTGGAGCCGGTCTGGTCCCAGCCCTGCGTGGCCGCGCCGATCGAGCAGACAAAGATGGTGACGTACAGCAGCAGAGGGTGCGACCACTTGTGAGCGTACTCGTGCGCGATCGCATCCTTCTCGTCCTGGGTGAGCTCGTCGATGTTTTGGTATTCGGCGGGTCGCTGAGCGAGGAGGGCGCCCTTCTTGAGCATCTCGACCTCGTCGGTCAGGCCCTTCTCGTGAGCAAAGGCCTCGACGTTGCGCAGCAGCAGATCCTTGGGGATGCCGGCGAGCGGGTTGTTGACCTTGGCCTCATCGGCGTCAAGCTTGGACACGATGTGGTGCGAGCCAACGTGGGAGCTGGCGTCCTCAGTGGCAAGCTTGCTGGAATCGGGATTCTCGTCGAGGTTGGAGAACTTGGGTTCGATAGCCGACATCGTGAAGACGGCAGTGGGTGAGGGAGAAGGGATGTAAAATGTGGGGGCAACGAGATGTGAGTCGATGCTATGCACGCCTCTTTATATAACCCTCATGCCTTATGCAGCTGGACCTAGCGTGGGAAGGCGAGGTCGAGTTTAGCGCACTCCCCACTGTGAACTCCCCACCGTGAACGAAACTCAGTCGAGTGCGGGGCACAGGCACAGAGACTGCGAATTTTCGACACATGGCTGTGGTGCCCCACAAGGAGATTTATTTCCCCACGACCGGAAGGGGACGCGAGGGAGGAAGTGGGGTCTTCGTCGCGAGCATGCAGTTGCGTAGCCGAGGTTTGAAATGCAGCGAACCCGTATGATTGGCTCGCTCTCCCCTCTCTCTCCTCTCTCCCTCCTCTCACAGAGACAGCCAGCAGTGTAAGCAGAGTTCGCCGACAATCCATTGAAGGACTCTCTCTGCCGGTTGCACCACTTTTTCCGCCGAAAAGAGCGAGCGGGAAAAAGGCGAATTGCAAGTCCGCTCCGCCGTCGTGTCTCCTCCTCGGCTATTCCGTCGCGAGCGCCACACAGCGCTGTCCAGCACAGCAAACACGCTCCATTCGAGGTTGGGCCTGTGCGCGCGACAAATTCGTGAACTGTCCCTCTCTCCGCACCATCATCCTCGTTCAAGCGAGTCAAAGATGTCGCCTGGGGTCGGTCATGTGATGGCCACATGCGCTCAATAACACGCGTTCCTGGTCACAGTCGAGCTTTTCTTTTCAAAGTTCACACTTCTGATGCCACCATACCAAGTTGGCCGTCGATACACAAGCAGAGTGACGTCTGACGTGGTGAAGGAGCGGAGTTGCAAGGAACAGTGCAACCGCCAAAGAAGGGTTGCCGGTCGGTTCTTTTGGTGACCGATCCCCGCAATGGAAGCGCTCTTCAGTAATTTACTTGCAACACCCACGCTCGTCTCGTGAGGGCGCGCGCTGCCAAGGCGGGCCAACTCTACCCGCCGCCATCCATTCGTAGCTTCCAACGGAAGCTACAGAACAACTCGAAAGTGGTTCTCGATCCCACCGAGGTCTCTCCGGCACAGGGCATAGCCGAGCGACGAGCCACATCCATCTCGGTCATACACGGCCTAGGGAACCCCCGCAATTCCTCTTCACATGCGGGTGAGTCTTGGCAGCGATTCTGCGCGCTCTACCTCGACATCGAAGGTCGCGTGGCATGTCGGCATCACGATCGACTGGACGATTGTTTCCAACGGAAGCAAGTCATCATTCACATCAGATGCTCGGCAGATGCTCGGTTTGAAGGGCAGGAACTACGGCAGGCCCATCAGCTTTCGTCGCTCAATATCACATCTCATCGGGCGTTGCATGACTCTTGGAATCGTCGAACAACAGCTATGCACAGCATGTCCGAGTCTATGAAGCGTATGAAGCGCGGGCGAGATGCATGCTCATGCTTGCGCTTGACGGGAGAAAGACGCCGAGAGCGGCGGTTACGCCGCGAATTCTTTGGCGGTTGGCCCGATCGCTGTTATCGGGATCTCCGATTCGAAAGATCCGAGCACGCATCGCATCCCCTTTGACTTTCGGCGTCTTTTTTCTAGTCGCAACGAACCTTGCAAAGCCATTCCGATGGCACCTTGATGGACACAGCCTCAAGCCGACTGTCAAACGGGCCATCCGACTCGCATCGGATCATCCTTGCGAGGCATGGAAGAGCACTGTCTGTGCTCGTTGACTGTGTGCTTTGACGAAGCGGCGGCACATCGCGCCCACGCCGATTTTGGCTGGAAGAAGATGGAAAATATTTCGTGTTCGTGTGTGCGTGTGCGTGCTGCTCTCTGCAGCTGAATCGCATGATCCGCTAAATTTACTGTAAAATGCAAATGCAAAGGCAAAGGGGCCGGGCCGCTTTGTTTGCTGATCGACTCTCGACCTGTCATCCATCATCGTCAACAATTTCTGTGCTTTCGGTCTCTCGCTGCTCTTTGCTTCAGGATCTGCTTTTCATTCACTGCTTGCCGACTACATCCACTTCTCCCCCAACATCGACCGAGGCTGCGTAGCCCATGACAAACTAGCTCGAGCCCGCTCCAACGACCTCGGTGGCAATCGCCAACATGAACAGCAAAGCAGCACAAGAACGACAGCACCGCATCCTGCTCGACCTCGCTCGTCAGCCAGGCAACGATGTCTGCGCAGACTGCAAAGGGCGCGCACCGCGATGGGCCTCGTGGAACCTCGGCATCTTTATCTGCGTTCAGTGTGCCGGCGTGCATCGCAAGATGGGCGTACACATCTCCAAGGTCAAATCTATCACGCTCGACACATGGACGCGCGAGCAGGTGGACAGGATGAAGGAAGTGGGCAACATCAAGAGCAATCGCAAGTATAACCCGGATGAGATGCGAAATCGACCGCCGACCAACATGGAGGAGAGCGAACGAGACAGTGAGCTCGAAAAGTACATTCGCAGGAAGTACGAGTTTCGCAGGTTCATGGAAGGTCGCCCACCACCGGTTCCTTCCAAGGATGCGACCTTTCTCACATCGCCTCCGCCGTCGAGTGGGCGCGGTGGTGCACCGAGGTCGCCGGTCGACTCGACCACTTTTTCCGACTCACGCACTTCCTTGTCGGACGGAAGCAGCATCGCGCGGTCTCGCACAGCTCCCATCCCATCCACCTGGAGTGAGGCACAGCAACGAGCCAAAGCGAATGCTCCTCCACTGCCCAGTGCAGCAGCGTCTGGGTTCCGTGCGGCAAGTGGTCCGCAGATCAATGGTGCAGCATCGTCATCATCAGCAGCGCAGTCATCTTTGCAGCTACCGAGCACCGCCGTCCCGTTGCGCACCTCGAGCGCGCTCAACACAAGGAACGGCAGCACCGCCGCATCGACATCCAAACCATCCAACTCGACAGCGCAGTCGAGTGTGTTTGACGATCTCATCTCGCTCTCTGAGCCAGCTTCGCAAACGACAGCCACCCAGCCAGCTCTGCAGATGAATCCTTGGGCCTCGATACAGGCGCAGCAGCAAGCGGTTTTCAGTGCGCCTGCTATCCAGGAGCCGAACGGCAACTTTTGGGCGGGGCAGAGCGTATCCAGTGACGCTGCTTCACCAATGACTCCGTTCGGCGTCAGCCCTTCGAACAATGTCAGCACGTTGAACCAGATCCGCAACGTACCGCAGCATGCCAATACGGCGCCGTCGCTGGGCGTTGCTTCGCCTCAAGGTCAGATGAACGCGCAGGCGACTGGAATGTTGAGCCCGACAAACGGGATGATGTTCCCGCAGTACCAGCAGCAGAGGAGCGCGAGTCTGGGGACCATGGCATTCTCGACGTCTCCGCTAGCATCGCCAGGTTTCGTGCAGAGCAATCCGTTCAATGGAGTGCAGTCGGGTTACGCAACGTCATTGCCGCAGACGGCTAACTTTGCTGGCGTCAACGGTCAGTTCCAGCAACAGCAGCAGCAGCAGCTGGGTCAAGCTGCATTCCAGGGACAGTCGTCCATGCTCAGTCCTAATCATGCTTTCTACGGTCAAGCACAGCAACAACAGCAGCAGCAACCTCTGATGCAAATGCAGAGTGCTGGCAACGGCGTCGGCCAATTTCAGTCGTCCATGATGCCCAACGGCTTTGGTCAGCCAGGCCAGTACAGCGGCGCGTTCATGCAACAGCAGCAACAACATACCCAGCAAGGGTCGCCGTTTGGCCACATGTGGTAACCATATCGCTCACAGCCAATCGAGTTGATCTTTGATTAGCACTTCTGTGTGGATTCTCTTTGTGTTGATGAAGAGCGCTTGAAGTACGTTGTTCCGTGTAAGGATGCTTGACTCTGTCTTTGTCGCCGCACCGCCCATCGACCATCACAGCCGCGTTCAAAGAAAGAGCTCGTGCTAGTGCGTCGTTGATTGCGCCGAACGAGTATAGAAGCTTACGATTAGCGCAAGTTGCCCTGCATACGAATGGTGTCGCGTGAGCCGAGCGTGGTGTGAAAGGCAAATGGCGGTCGATCTCAACGCTAATGCTAACGTTGTGCCCCGCATTTTGCATTGTTACACTGTCCAACACAAACTTACCAGCGCGCTGGCAGAAAGTTGCCGAACTTGCACGTCGAAGCTCGAAACAACTTTTGGACGCTGCATTGCCAGCGAAGGCACCTGCCGGCTCGCTAGGAATCAGCAAGTGATCTCGAACCCACTTCGAAGCATGACAGCGTGTGTGTGGGCTGCTCTCGACATCGATGCCGCCTCGCAAGATGACTTGACTGGTTTCAGGAGCCGCGGACGCCTCGTCAACGATAGCATCAGACCTTCTCAGCTTCACGATGCAACTCACACTTGGCGAGGCGACGCTTGCCTCTCTGAGAGCACGGCGCGGAAATGCCGACGAGGCACTCGAGGCGAGTCGAGTCGAGGCGAGTCGAGCGTGCTGTATTCTGGACCAGTGTCTCACAGTTGATTGCTCTCCGACACTCCTGAAGTGCTGCAAGCTATTCTGGTCACACGCGTGCTCCGTCCGCCTTTTTCTCTTCACACTCGTCTTTCGCCACCTGCTCAACTTCTGAACAAAAACCCGAGGGACAAAAAAAAAAAAAAAAAAAAAAAAAAAAAAGTGCGGGGTTGCTCCTTCGGTCCGTGCTTTCGAGTCGAGGTGAAAAATTGCTTTCCATGGAGACGGTCGGCTTTTTCTTTCGTCACTCTGATCAGAAGTGCCTTGTGCCCGTTCCGCCGCGGACGTATCCGATTGCGAAATTGCGGTGGGCCTTTTGCTCAGTCGTGAAGAATGCTGACTAGCCATGCCGAGACCAAGCTGACGCTTATCTATCGTGATATCGGCCAGAACCCTAAAGCTGGCTCGAGGAGAGCACTGGCCAAAGCTTGCTGTTGCATCGATAAGACTTTGGCTCTGTGCGCTTGGGTCACGCCGACACGGTTCCGCAGGTGGGATTACAACTCAGCCGCACCGTCATCTTGTGAAGAGGGAGAAAAAAATGCCGCCTCGGCTGCAAAGCTGCTTGCTGTTTGGGCACTTGACCTGTCTAGGTCAGTCTCGAGTGACAGACGAAAAGACTGTGTGGTGGGTGAGCCGTGCGAGGCGAGAGACCCTTTTTTCTTTGTCCTCAGACACTGGCCTTTCGCCTCTCGCATGCAACTCAGCCAGGGATGAAAAAAAAAAAAAAAAGGTTTTTTTCCCCACACTCGAATGTGCGTGCATGCATGTGGCCACCTTCTGCAGCCTGTTCGCGCCTTTCTTTTGTGCAAACCGACCCTAGACAGTCGCCGTTTGCCCGCCCGTCGTTTCGCTCTCTCTCTCTCTCTCTCTCTCTCGTTGGCTTGTCTCTTTGGCCACCGTTCATCAGGCCCTACGACTCAGCAGCGTCTTAAGGGCTCTTTCAACGAGTGCATATCGCACTCACACCTTGCCTTACGACCACGATCCGTTGAACACATCCTTCGACCTAGCAAACACATCAACCATCTTCGGTCGTCTTTACATCCATCGTCAAACTCAGCTCCAAGAGTTGCCATCACCAACGTACACCTATAGTTTAAAGCTCAGCGATCAGGTTCAGACATCTACCTGGCTGCCTCTCGCATCTACTATCGTCGCCTTGGGCTCTTCGATCGTCCGTCACTTCGTCAGTGCAGCACCGTCTGCTCGAACCGTATCAATCCACCGTTACCAAACGAGGACCCAGGGGCCGTGCGCCCCGGATCACTCGCTGCTCATCCACACCTTCTCGCTACCCAGGCTACGCACCGCAATCCTAGGTGACATCCTTGTTCTTTGGTGTTTCTAGCCCGCGAATTCGTCGTCGCTAGGGCCTGGCTCGCACTTCGTCTTCCCAGGCGAACACCCTGCTCTACACATTAAAATACGTACCTCAACTCCGTCCAAGATCTTCCACCGCTGATGGCTTCACCCACGGCTATTCCTAACCCCGAAAAGTCTGCGCACCACCGCCCCCAGCCTCTCACCCTCACTCCCACCGACCTCTCCGGCGAGATCCGCACCAGCCAAGGCCACAGACTCTCGTTCTCGCCTCCCGTCTCGTTCTACTCGCGCGCATCGGCTTCGGGCAACGGCCTTCGCATTCCAAACACTATGACGTCCACCATGGGTCCTCCGAGCCCCACCAATCGCTTCTCGATGGGTTTCAGCCCTGTCAGTGCCAGGTCGGACGACAGTGGAGCGTCGCCTCCGCACTGCCACACGCGCGCTCGCTCTCAGACAGCCATTCGCGCAGGCACGATCGCCTCGAACGCCGAGAGCTGGGATGGCAATCGCACCGACGCCCGAGCTTCCGTCTCGAGCGACGCAGCGGGCTCGCCCACTTCGTCGTACATTTCGGCCTCGGACCTCTCCTTTTCTCGCTCGCCTACGACACCGGGCAGCTCGCTCTCGTCGTCGGGCTACTCGCTGGGACGCGTGCCGTCGCTGCCTCTGGGTGCATCGTACGAGCAGGCTCAGAAGCGATTCCAGAGCGGCAGCTGGGGCCAAAAGATGGGCTGGATGAACACCATGCGACCCGGCCCGCTGTCGCCTACGCTGCCCCGATCGAGCATGGACGAGGGCAGCCCCACGAGCGACGGAGCTTCCAACGGCACGATGGGCAATCTGCTGCGTCGCTTCAGCCTGAGCGGCAACTCGTACCGCACCAACAACAACGGCGTCAACTCGGCTTATGCCGGTGCGCCCACTGCTCCGGCGTTTGATTCGAACTCGTCTGCATCCGCAGCTTCGGTTCCGCGATCTGCCTCGCCCCAGGCGATTCCTGCCATGCGCGACTCTGGTGTGTGCTTTGACGAGGGCAAGCCAGCTACGCGCGGTCGGCAGGCTAGCTTCAGTGGCAGCGGCAAGCGCAAGCCGAGCCCGATGGGCGAGCGACTGCTGATGGGTCACTTTAACGCTCATTAGGCCGGCTGCGCATCGTTGTCCCCCTCCTTGCCATCCGTATCATGGGCGGCAGGTGGGCATTTTGCAGCTGCTAAAAGCAAAGCGCTTTGTATCGCGCTGAAGCGGCACGCACGTCTCCTTTCTCCCCTCTTGTCTCTAATTGGCATCCTTGTTATCGGCTCGAAGCTCTGTGTTGTGTTTGTCGTTGTTTGGCTCGTTTGTTCGCACGTCAGTTCTGGTTCCTGTGCTGGGTTGTTGGGTAGTCGTTGGTCACACACACACACGTCTTTGCCTTGATGTTGTTTGAAAAGCAATGCAACCATATCTACAATGCCTTGTTAAGCTGTGTGTCTAACGCTTTGCAGCCGAGAGCGAAAAGCGGGTCAACTCTGCGAGTGTGCTTGCGGTCGAGCCTCTGAACTCACGGTGCGGATCTAACAATCATTCAAGGCGGGCAAACGTGCGAAGCCGGCGGGGGCCGCCTTGACGATGATCACCAGCAAGGGAGGAGTACGCATCACACGCGGGAGAGCCGAATGGCATTGTCTCAGATGCAAAGTTTCGAGGGACAAGTCGATGTGATCTTTGCCTTGGACGGGAAATGTTGCCGAGAATAGACCGATGTCGAGATGGCTTGCTGAACACCGACCTGCGATGCATGTTCGGACAGACTCAGGCTGCCAGCACGCATGCGAAGCACGAAAATCCAATCGAGCTAACTAGCATCGTCGTGGTCAGCTGAGCTACGGAAGAACAACAAACAATGGCGATGGCGAGCAAAGTGGGTCGCGACGCTGCATCGGAAGGATCGCCGAACGAGCATCGAGAGTCGCAAACAACGGTTGACCGGCGCTTTGTTGCAAGATGCAGGCTGACGCCAATGCACGCACACGCACGCACGCTCTTTAGTCGGCTGATCCGACTTTCGTTCTGCTGCCTTGAGTGAGCAAGCAAAAGGGTCAACCCCGGATCGGCTGAGTGCGCTCTCGATCTGCGTTGGCGTTTCAAAGAAATAGCTCGCTTCGCACCGCATCGCAGCGCGAATCGTGTCTGCGGATGATGAGTGAAACAGGGCAAGTCCAAAAAAAAAAAAAAAAAAAAAAAAAAAGACGCCGACGGAATGCCACGTTGTGAAGCCACAATCAAAAATCACCTTCACTCAACTGCGGAACTGCGCAGAAGACAGCACAGTCAGTGAAATTTTGGAGACGTGAAATTGCCATGCACACTCGCAGTGTCCTTGTGACAACAGCTCGAAACGCACTCTCGCCGACGTTTCGTGTCTCACTTGTCTCTCTCACTTGCTCTCTTACCTCACTGTGCTCCTCCATCAGATAACGGCCTCTTGTTGTCGGTCATCTCGTCACCCAACTCCGACACTGACACGACTTTGTCTTCTCTCTCACACACGATCGCGGTCCACTTTGAACGGGCATTCAGGCAAGACGACGACATTGACTGTCACCGGCCAATTCCATCATCGGACCAAGGCATACATCCACTCACCTCTTTGCACCATCACTCCTTTGCGGATGGCCAGCGATCGCGTCCACCACATCCTACGGGCCAGCTCATTCGAAGATCTTGGGTATCGCAAGTTCTCCATCACCTTGCATCGTCCTGTCACCATACTCTCTTTGCTGTAGGCAGCATCGAACTCACACCAAACGCTTCCTCCGCAACACCGCCATCCTACGCACACTCACAACCAATGCGTACACCTCGATAAGCCAACTCGTTTCCTCGCTACGTCGGCGCCTGTCCCCGCATCGCGCCAGCCATGGCACTGCATCAACTCTTCACTTTGGCGTTCGCGCTCCATCTTGAGCCTTTGCCCACTCTGGACTATGCTGCCGTACCCTACGTCAAAGATGCAGAGCGCAGCACAGACTCGATCCAAGAGCCGGCAAACCTTCGAGTCGGCGCAAACACCAAGTTGGAGCCCATCCACACCCGCCACCTTCCGCATTCCGTCGACACGCTCTCCTACCTCCTCAACCACACTCGCGCCATCGACGCGGTGCAACCCTTCTCCAAGCTCATCAGACTCCTCGACGAGGCAGACGACGACCCGGAATTCCGCAACTTGCGCGACTTCTTCGACGCCCGATACGATGAGAACGGTTCACTCATAGGAGCTGACAAGGAGCCTCGTCGTCGCATGCGCAGCGTATCGCGTGCTGCCTCCACGAAACGCTCCGTCCGACGCCCGAGTCAAGCCACTGAGCCTCGCAAGCCTTCCTTTGCCGCCAGTCTCGGTGGTGCTTCCGCACTCAAGCTCAACTGGCTTCGCCGCAACACCCAGTCCGACTCGCAAGTCCACGAAGCCTCGGACGACGAAGACTCGCAATCCAGAATATCCAGTAGCGGCCACCCCAACCCAGCTCCGCCTACCGCTCCCTACATTCGTCTCTCCAAGCGTCCGCGTTCTGCCTCCTTGTCAAGCTCTCTTTCCTCATCCTCACATCACCGCAGCACAGAGTACGACACGACCACACTGGTCACGTTTCGCATTCGACTCGATTTGCACACCGTCGGCCTCGCACCACCGCCTCCCAAGCTGAGGTCGCATCGTCAAGCAGATGCTGCTTCCAGCTTAGGTCTACAGCGTGTTGGCTCAGGCAGATCCGCCACCTCGTCCGATTGGAGGAAGCGCAGACCGAGCAAGTCCAGCTTGTCCAGCGGAGGCGCTGCACTCAAGCCCGTTGCCAGTCCGGACAGCGTCGCCTCCTTTGGCGCTATTTCGACCGCAGCAGATGGTGACTCTGGCTTTCAGCAAGCCGCCCATTCGGGTTTCAGTGAAGCCACCTCTCTCTCTGCAGCACTCGAGGCCAACTCAGTGTCCAAGGCGAGAATCACGCCTTCCAACGAGAATCCCAGCTCGGCGGCAAATGCAGACAGCCATCTCCCAAGCATCACCGAAGGCGCGGTCCCTCCTTCCGAGCAGCTCACCTCTCCGGCCTCCTCAGGCAAACCCGCCAGACGCCCTTCCATGATGTCGAAACTGCTCGACATGGGCAGGAAGAGATCCTTCCTTGACCGTTTGACTTCGTCCGACAATCACGACGCTCGTTCGGCTTCGCCAGCACCGTCTCACGGCGACGACGCATCCGAATCGCGCGTTGGCCTCCATGCTTCCGGTCACCGCGCAAACCTCCGTTCAGGGCTGCAGCAGCATCCTGGTCATGGCACTCCATCCTACGAAGAGGCGCTCGACCTCGATGAAGACGACGATGACGGGGCTCTGCGCGCTCGTATGATGCAGTCATCAGCCAACGATGCCAACTCACAAGATCGCCGGCGTAGCTCGGCTGGAAGCTCCGGAAAGAGCCACAACGCTGCGAAGCAGAACCATTACAACCTCGGCCCCGTTCAGGAGGATGGCATGCTCCACCTCACCATGGTCTCGTCACGATCCAGTGTCGGCACTTCCTACTCGGAGCGATGCACTCCAGAGGAGGCGCTCGCTGGGCGTGCCTCTGCTGAAGGCGCAAGCGCTACCGCAAAGCGTCGCTCGGCACTTCTCATGGACGGCGGTGACTTTTTGACCCTCTTTCGTTCTGCCTCCACTCTGGGTCTCCAGTCGATCAAAGACGCCGATGATGGTGCCGATGTCGACGGCGGTGATGTGACTACTCCAGGTCAAGACAGCGTTCGCTCGTCCAAGCAAAAGCAGCCTCAAGTCGCCGACACGGGCAGCACCAACACGCCCTCGATTCGGACTCCACAGGTCCATCCCACCTCGAGCCCACTGCCGACGACACCTGGCAAGTCGGTTCGTTCGTTGGACCTGGACCAGTCACCGAACCCGTATCCCGCGGCGAGCAATCCCATAGACGCCAGCTTCAAGCTCGGAGCAGCCTTGGCGCAGAAGAGCGGGGAAGAGCAAGAGGCATGGTGGCCGTGTGGCGATGTCGACCCTCTTCCCATCAGCCTCTCCAGTGCGCTGGGTGAAGCTCTGGGCTGGGAAGGTATCATGCATCTCTGCTACGGCAAAGGAAGTCGAGCAGCGGCTGAGGGCAACTACGCCGCGCTCGGCAAGGCGGCTGCTCTCGACCAAGCCAACAAGATGCACGAACGATCCGTTCAGGCCTGGAGGACCGGTGTGGCGAGCGCAGGAACCTCTCCGCCGCGGAAGAACGAAAACCTTCCATCGCTGCTCGAGCTGGGCGACGGCAATGCTCTGGCCGGCTCCTTGACGCAGAAGCTGCATTTGGATCCAGCCGATTCGGACCTCGAAGCGACCAACCATGCGTCGGTGCTCGAGCGTCTTCGTGAGAAAGCGCCACTGCGCTCTTCCACCGTCCCGCAGCCTATCGACGCAACCGAAATGCTCGAGGGCAACGACGGTGGTGCTGCAGACTCGGGCTGGGCTCAGGCATCCTTACTGTTTGGCCACAAGACGAACCGCTCGAGGACGTGGCAGCATTGGCAGGCGCTGTTCAAGAGCATCAAGGGCTGGATCGACGAGTACGAAAAGACGCGAGTGCGTGGCGGCCTAGCACGCGAGATTGGACTCGATCCGCCCATCCAGCAGGCTGACTCGGGTAAAGGCGTGGAAAGCAACGAGAGCAGCAGCATCACCATCTCTGCACCGCTGCACATCGACCCGACCAACGCGGATCTGCAGGTGCCGTTGACGGTGGGATCGCCTCCGGCCACATCGACCGAGGTGCTCAAGGTGGCCACGGACAAGGTGGATTCGGCCATGCTGTCCAAGGTGCTCGGCACGTCGCTCAGCATCTCGCCGTGCGTGCTAGCCGATGCCACCAATCGAGCGTATGGTTTCCGACGTCGTGCTGGTATCCCCGAGGGGCTTCCGCTGGGACCGGAGAACGAGGAGACCATCGATTACACGTGGTCGCGCAAACGACTATCGGTCGAGCACTTTGCGACTGCGCTCACGATCAGCTGCGACAGCGCGCTGCACTACTTCGGCCAGCTCGACACGAGCAAGTGGCTGTATCGGTCGGCGTGGGAGCTCGACTATCTGGAGATGTGCGTGTTCAAGTCGCCACTCGTCGCTGACCGATTCCCGCCACCGGGCGAGGCGGTGGTGCCTGCCTCGCAGTCGTACCGCCGGGCAAAGGGCACACAGGACCGCTCGAGAGTGTGTCCGAATCCGGACGAGGAGGGCGCGTTCGACCCGGACACGTGGAAGCGCTGGCTGCACTCGATCCGCGAGGGCGATATCATTGTGCCCGCGATCGCGTGGCAGGCGTGGTGGACGCTCATCTCGGTGCTCAACGGGGCGGATCGCACGGGGAGGAGCTACGATTTGCAGGTCAAGTCGCTCGAGGAGCCGTTTGAGGCGTTGACCGATCTCAGTGCTGTGTATCTTTGAGCGCAATATTAGCAGGCGGCAATGAACTGATGGTGGTCTTTTCCTCACTCGATTGTGTGTGCGCTGGGTGTTGGATAGAAATGAGAAAAGAGTGGCAAGATTGCGTTTTGGATTTCAGTTGAGGGCACAAGGTGTGAGGTTAGTCTTCCGAGGCAGCTGCGCCAGCTGCGCCAGCTGCGCCAGCTGCGCCAGCTGCACCTGCAGCAGCCGCTTTTTTGGCGACCTTCTTGTCCTCTTCGATGACCACGTTCTTCTCCGAGGGCCCGCCGTCCGCTTCCGATGGGAGCTCATGGAACGGCTTCGTGCGGTTGAGGATGAGCTCGCGCACATCATCGGCCACATCGCCCTGGACGACGATCTCGTCTACGCCTGGGTTCTGGACGCTCTTGCTCACGGACGCGCCGGTCGCGAATCTCGAGCTCAGCGCTTTCGCCACGACCTTCAACGCCGGCAGCGGAGGCGAAAACAGATGGAGCCCAATGACGCTCGTCGTGACCTTGCGCTTCGTCCGTGCTTCCTTCTTGAGCACGATGCGGGATGCGGCCATCTGCGCGCGCTCGCGCTCCTCCTTGGCGACGGTTTTGCGTTCCTTCTTCGCGGCTTCGCGCTCGAGATCCTCGGCCTGCTTGGTGGTCAAGTTGGCGAGGTTGGACGAGATGGCCTCCTCAGACCACAGCTGGGCGTACAGCGCCGGCTGGTGATCGCGCAGCCACGTGCGGCATTTCGAGGGCGAAGGGCCGAACTCGCAGTACTCGGGGGGAAAGGTGCACACGGCACAGTAGACGGCTTCGCGCGGCTGAGGGCCGGCAGGCGCCGAGGGCCCGGCTTCGGGGGTTTCGATGTCTGCCATGGTGGTGGTGGTGTGTGATGAGGCTTGGGGTGTGTGGTGAAGAGGAGGTAAGGTGGAAAGAGGGTAAGGAGAGAGCGATGATTTGACAAGACGCCGGCCAAGAAAAAAAAAAATCTCGCACGACACCACTTTCTCCACCTGCAAGACTTAACACGGTAGAAATTTAAATTTTGAGTGTGAGATCGAAAGGCAAGAATGAGGCTTTTGGTGCACGAGGCTGTGAGGGATGTTTGACAGTCCGCTGCGCCCACGAGCTGTGCAGAAAAGAGTCTGAAACGTGCATGGCGTGAAGCTGAAAAGGCCGGTCGGTGGGCGGTTCAGTGGATCTTCGAGCTGCTGCTAGCCGAGAAGAGCCTTCCATCCACGGCTCTTGATCTTCCCTTTCGACGTCGACCATCCCTCGAGGCACACTCGTGCACATACAAGATCACTGGCGACGATCGCTCGACCCATCCATCCGCTTGAATAGAAGTTCGACGCTAGTCCAGAAGCTCAAGTACAGACCGCCACGATGGATCAACTGATTCGCTTCGTCAAGCAGCATCGGCGTCAGATCACACGGTTCGCCAAAAAGGCGTTTACGTGGTACAAAAAGAACCAGGGTGGTGGAGGTGGCGGCGGTGGTGGTGGATACGCAGGAGCAGCTGGCGCAGGGGGCTACAACCACCCGCCGCCACAAGGCTCGTACGGAGCGCCGCAGCCGCAGCACGGCGCACCCAGCCAGGGCCCGCACTACAAGTTCTCGCAAGACAACCAGGTGAACCAGCACGATGCGAATTACATGAACCTGCGCAACCAGGCGCGCTCGGAAGGCGACCGGATGGCGCAGTGCTTCGACCAATCCCACAAAGCATACGCTCAAGGCGACGGCTCGCGCGCCAAGCAGCTCAGCAACGAGGGCCACACGCACAAGGCCAACATGGAACGCCTCAACAAGCAGGCGGCCGACTGGATCTTCATGGCCAACAACGAAGATTCGCCGCAGGGCACCGTCGACCTGCACGGCCTGTACACTTCGGAAGCGCTCGAGCGCACCGAGCAGGCGGTCAGGCAGGGACAGGCGCAGGGCTGGAGCGAGATGCGCATCATTGTGGGTAAGGGCCTGCACAGCAAGGATCACAGACAGCACATTGCGCCTGCTGTAGAAAAGTTGATGCAGGACTACAGGCTCGATGCGCACCTGGACCCGCGCAATGCCGGTGTGCTGGTGGTGAATCTGAGGGGCAGTGGACAGGGCGGCGCTGGGTTCACTCGTGATCTGGCCAAGCAGACGACGGGCAACGAGGACGAGTGTGTCATTATGTGAGAGGCGATTGGAGATGATGCTGCATCTATGAGCGGCAAGAGCTGCTCTCTAGATAGCTGTAACCCTTGGAAGCTTAGCTTCGACGAGCGTGCTTCGACAAGATTGAGCTGGCAAGAGAGCGTCGGAGGCGGCTGCTTTTGAGTCCAAAAGGTTCTTTCGCTCAAATCTAACAGAATGGTGATTTTTACTCTTCTGCGAAGCGCAAGGAACGCGTCTCTTTTGCGCTTGCTGAGAGAGCAACAAAACAAGGAGGCAATTTTGGCAGTCTCTCGTTCAGGTGCTTCGTGCATGAACAGTGACATTCTGCGCTTTCCGACTGAAAGGCAACTCTTGACAGCTTTGCTTTGCTTGCCACACCACCACCACCACCACCATACCCATCGCATTCGCCAGCTTCAATCGGTCATTCCCTCATCGAGCATACATGCTTTCCTAACAGCTTCCTCTCAACAAGCTCAGGCCTCGGCCGCCGCCGGCACAACTCGTTCTTCGATCCGTGTCGACAGCAGACCATGTCGGTCTTGCTCTTAGATGCAGACAGCGGTCATCCCAGCGCGCCCTTCAGCGTCGCTACGGCGATTGCGCTCGGACTGATAGCCAGCTTCATCCAGAGCCTCGGTCTGACCATTCAACGCAAATCGCATCTGCTCAACGAATCGCTCGCCCCGGCTCGTCGTAAAACGGAATGGAAGCGTCCATTATGGCTCATTGGGTTCGCCATCTTTCTCGTTGCCAACGTCGGCGGCACCGTGTTCCAGATCGGCGCACTGCCCATCGTCATGCTCGCGCCGCTGGGTGCCGTCAGTCTGCTCTACAATGCCGTGCTCGCTCGCTTTTTGCTGAACGACTTGCTGTCCAAGTACATGGTCATGGGAACGGCGCTCATTGCGAGCGGAGCGGTGCTGATCGGGTACTTTGGCGTCGTGCCCTCGCCTCCTCATAGCCTCGACGAACTGCTCGATCTCTATGCCCGCCCAACGTTCGTCGCATTCGCCACCATCTTTACATTTGTCTTTGTCGGCGTCCTCACCATCTCGCATCTCGCTGAATGGCAGCTTCATAACAGGATCTACCGCAACTCTCTCCCAGCACGACCTGCAAAGCCAAAGCATCGAAGCGCGCACAGCCTACCAGGACGTCTGCGCAGGCGCTGGTCGGCTCCTACGCTGGCACCCGTCGCCGAGGTCAGCGAGAGCAGCTCGGGTATCGCCACCCCAGTTTTGGCAAATCGCGATGAAGCCAACCGTCGGTCTACGCTCGGTCCCAGCGCTCAACACGCGACCACCCTGTACGGCCGCAGCATCGTCGCTACTCCCATGCCTTCGCTGTTGGCCGATCCCAGTGCCGCGGCGGCAACGACACCTCGGCTGCAGCATTCCGACTCGCCCTCGACCACATCGAAGCGCGACTACGGCTCGCTCGGTCGCAGCGACGCGAACAACGCACGCAAGCGCAAAAAGAGCCTCGACGTGCCGCGTCTGGAACTCAGAGAGGCAGAGCAGCGCATCGACGCAGAGACGGTCAAGCGGACCAAGCTTGGTCTCGCCGTCGCTTACGGTGGCGCTAGTGGTACACTTTCGGGTGCCTGTCTGCTGCTGGCCAAGTCAGGGGTCGAGCTTCTCATGCTCACGTTTTCCGGTCAAAATCAGTTCGGGAGCTGGCAGAGCTGGCTGTTGATTGGGATTCTGCTCGCAGCGGCGTTATTGCAGCTGTGGTACCTTAACAAGGCGCTCAAGCTGGCTGACCCGACGTTGGTGTGTCCGCTGGCGTTTTGTTTTTATAATACCTCGAGCATTGCGCTTGGCTTGGTGTATTTCGATCAGATCGGCGCACTGGCGTGGTACGACCTGGTGCTGGTAGCGGTCGGCACGGCTGTATTGCTCGGAGGCGTGTGGACCGTCAGCTTGCACGGGAACGACGAGCCGTGCGACTTGGCATCAGTGTGCGGGCAGGACGAGACCCAGCCGCTTCTGTCGGCGCATACTTCGCCCGATGGATCTCGCTCGATTTCGGATGCAGCCGTGGAAGGGTTGTTGGCGGCCAATGGAGCAGGGTTGGCAGGACCGCACTTGCCGCCACTGACGACGTCTCCGCATTCGTCTTCGTTTGTGGATCACAACGTGGCGTCCTTGGCTTCACCCGAAGAAGCTACTTTGACGATGCACCACGAGCAGCAGGATAGCCAGGAAAGCGGTGCGAGCAATACCGGCGCGAAAACGACCCCGCGACTGGGCACAAAACGACGTCATGGATCCGGTAGCCACCAGTCGGCACAACGCCGCCCGACGATCACGCTCGAGTTCCCGCTGCGCGACGACCTGTTCTCGCCCAAGCACGACGTCGAGGCGCACGCCGGCGGCAGCAGCGGTGCGTCGCCTGCACTGCACCACTCGCCCGAGACGTCGGTTTCGGAGCACGACAGCAATCGACGCAAGCCCTCGCTGTACAACAGCATTCTCGAGCACGGTCTCTCGATAGGAATCAGCCCGAGCTCGCCCGGTTTTCATTTGCAGCCGCGCTCGCCTTCGCTGACACGTGTCAATTCGAGCTGGCAGCACGCGGGTGGGAGGCATGGGCAGCGCAGCATGTCTGAAGCCGAGGCGCCGTCGACGGTGACCGGGTATCGAAGGCTGAAGCAGCAGCGGGCGGCAAGGCAGGAGGCAATCGATGCGTCCACAGCAACGACGTCAACGGAGGGTGAGGCGGAGGAAGGCGAGAGTGCAGCGGCGAGCAGCGGGTTCGGGATCATGCTGGACCAGATGGACTTGAGTCGGCGACTGGAGGCGCTGGGGTTGCGCGAGAGGGGCAGGCGGTGGTGGAGCCGCTGGCGGCCGTTGGGGGCGCGGGTGGATGAGACGGAGGGGGAGGAAAGCTTCGTCGTCGCGAGCAACAGCAATGGCAGCTTGATGGCTGTGCCCAAGAGCTCGGCGGAGCGAGGTACGCATGGGTTGGGGCTCGCACTCGAGTCGGATCAGCAGCCGACAGCGGGGACGTCGACACGCTCACGACGCTGATGCGTGACTCAGTGATGTTGGGGTTGGGGTTGTACAGTAGAGATTCTGGAATGTCACACACACACACACACACACACACACGCATCACACAATCGAACGAGCTCGGTGCGGGGTCTCTTTGCTGATTGATTGCCTTCGAACCCAAGTCTGCACGCACAATGTGCACTCAAAAACTGCCCGCGTTGACGAGGAACAAATCGCGCTCGTTGGCCTTGATCCACTTGGTCAGCCCATTAGCAACAGCCACGATCGCGCTCTTGGACAGCTGCGGGTTGACACACAGATATAACTCAAACGGAGACGTGATCCAGCCCAGCACCTGTTCGTGCTCGGTCTTGACGAGCTGCATCTTGACCCGACGGTCCGCATTGAGCAGCGGCCATCGCCTGCCCGCCGTCGAGGAGGCGAACGCAAACGCCGAGTCGAGCATCGAGCTCGCTGCTGTCGTCGTCGCCGCTGGCGTGGTCGGGTTCGATGCCGACTCTCCCATGGAGGTGGAAGGCGGCACAGGGTGGTGTATGCAATGGTGCACGAGCGCATACAGCGTAAACAGCCGCTTGCGCGCCGTGGGCTCGACGCTGTACGGCTCGGGCAGCGTCGGAGAGGTCAGCTGGATCGTGCTGTTGCTGCGATACACAAAGTGACGAAGCCCGGGCAGTGCGAGTTCGGCACACGTGTAGGCCGAGACGCGCGGCGCGCCCTCTTGGACGTTGACCGGGTCCGAGAGGTGCCGGCACAGCGTCAGGATGTGCCGCTGGAAGGTTGTCGTCCAAGCGGGTGGCGGGGTTGGTTCGGACGACTTCGATGCGGTTCGGGCCTTGGATGCTGAGCGTTTGGTTTTGGAGGTGGACATGATCGAGGCCGTGTCGTCGGTGGCGGGCGGACGAGCAACAAGCGACGAAATCCACGTCGACACGGTCGGGAAGGCATCCTTGTCGCCCGTTACCACGATCACTGCTAGCTCAGACGACGTCATCCGCCCCTCTGCCTCTCTGCCTTCCCCACCCACCCAGCTCTCGGGATCCAAAAACTTGACGTATGCATGTACAAACCCCTGCGGCGCAAACTTGGGCATACTGAAGGGCAACCAGATCTCGGCCTCCTCGGTGCCGCCCGCCCTCTTGATCGAGCGGCTGCCCATGACGGTGTTGGTGAGCAGCAGCAGGTCGACGGGGTGCACGGCGTGCTTGCGCGGCCGCAGCAGCGTCACGATGCGGCCGTTGGCGATCAGTAGTACGTAGAGCAAATCTTTGGGTCGGTGCGGTTGTGTTGCTGAGCCAGCTTCGGCGGTGGGCGGCTGGAGCGCGGCGGTGAGCTGATCGCGCAGATTGGGTAAAGTGATGCGGATCGGCTGGAGCGCTTGCAGCCACCACTGGTGGCACGTCGCCCAATCCGTCACTGCGGGTTTTGTGGCCATTGGAGCGGCATCATCGTCGTCCGGCGCCTCGTTGGCATTGAGCTGGTTGACGAGGTAGTCGAAAATCCCCTCGGTGCCCTCGAGCAGCCGGCGCAGGTCGAAGTTGGGCATGCGCGAGAAGAGCCTGCTGAGCTGACTCGCGGATACCAGGCTGATGACTTGGAGGTAGAGATACTCGAGATGCTGGCGCAGCGTCGACGGCTCCTCGTTCCAGCTCGAGACGCACACGAGGTAGAGCGGCGCACGCAACAAGAAAGTGATGAGCAGATCGCCTTGGCGGATAAAGCGCAGTTTGTCGGAGTCCTCATCGGCGAAAATCGAGATGAGCGCCTGCATCACGCCGACCTGTGTTGTGCTGCGCTCGTCTTCCTCGTCGCTCTCGTTGGCGTGATCCGAGTCTGCGGGTGATGCTGGGCTTTGTGGCTGCTGTTGACGCTGCCGCCGTTGCTCGCGATGCCTCTTGCGACGGGAGAGCGAGGCGTGCGAGATGTAGATGGGTTTGCCGGCCGAAGAAAGGATGTAGTATTTGCGATCTGGGTACTGCTCTGACTCCAACGAGGATACGACGCTGGACGTCTCTTGCAGCTGCTCCTGGGCCATCTGTGCTTCGACATGCGCCTCCTTGCCAGCATCTGCACCGACCTGTTTCGCTTTGAGAAACTGCGCCGGGATCGCTCTCGCGCTACTCGCCGAAGCATCTCTGCTGTTGCTCCTACCGCGGTACTTGTTTGAAGCTCTCCCGACAGACAGCTGCGAGAAGCGCGACCGCAGACTCTGTGTATACGCCGCTCGATCCGCCGCAGCTCGGTCATTGACGCGGTGCAACAAATCTAGCGCGTGAACGCTCGAGCTCGCAGTGAGCCCTACTGCTTCCACGGCTTCCGGCTCGTCGTGTGCCGCGTCGTTGAATGCGCCATGGCTGCTGCTAGCCTGGTCTGCATCTGGCTGCGATGCACTGCGATCTGAGCTGGCGGGAGAGGGTATGCGAATGTTGGACGCTTCGTAAAGTCCTGCGAGCGATTCTGACTCGGCGGGCAACGGATCCCGCGTTGCGAGCTGCGGCGAGGACGGGCTGAACGCCAGCTGCGGCAAGGGCGTTGAGGCTCTGGTCGAAGCCGAGCTGCTGTTCGATGCGGGCATGGAATGCAAGGAGGACGCATCGGCAGCAGTGCTCGTATTTGCCCCAACAGTGATGCGCGAGGACGTCGTGGAAGGCAGGACCGAAGCCGAGGTCCACGACTTGGTCAGCAGCGCTGTTGGCCGGGAAGACGTGGTGCCGGTGGGCTTGGAAGTGCGAGGTGCCGAGGTCGAAGCGCGCGCATTGTCGTCAACAGCTGCATCTGTATCGATGCTGTGTATAGGCGATTGAGGCATCGCCGGGTTGCTTGCTGGAGGGGGAAGGGAGATGATGATGTTGGAGAGGGGAGGGAAAGGGTCCAAACGGATCGAGATTTGGGGGAAAGTCCACCACACCAACACTCTTTCCAGTCTCGCTTTTGACGTGCACGCGCCGTTTCTTTCTTCCTTTGCTTCTTCGACTAACTACACCTCTTCTTCAACCTCAAACCCACTGAACGTCATGTCGACGACGACCGAGCCGCTATACGCTGTGGCTGACTTCTGCCGTAAGTAGCGCGCGACTGCCTCCAGCACAACACCGAATACTACCGTCCGAAACTGACCATCTCCACGCTAAATCACGCACAGTCATCCCAATGGGCACACCAACAACATCGGTCGGGGAATACATTACGGAATGCCAACGAGTGCTCAAAGGCATGAAGGATCAAGGGATTCGATACGAAGTACAGTAAGTTGTCGTTGCGGTTGCCCACGTGCAAAGAGGGCTCTCATCTGACGGCACCTCTTCCGGTTCGTTGTTCGCAGCGGCTACGGCACCAACCTCGAAGGAAGTTTTCCGACAGTCTGCAAGGCGATCGAGCTCTGTCATGAAGCGGTGCACCGTCTGGGAGCGCAACGCATCGCTACCGACATTCGAATCGGAACACAAACGGACAAGCCACCACCGAGCCTGGATGGTCAGACGGAGAATCAGCGCAAGAAGCAGAGCGTCGTTCAGCGTCTGGCTCAAGATTGAAGGTCTCGGACGAGGCGCTCTCTGGATGCGACAATCGATGTCAGCGCGATCATCACCATCGATCAAAGAAGGTTCGTCGAGACGGTGTGAGCAGAGCGACCAAAAAAAAAAAAAAAAAAAAAAAATAATTAGGAAAATGTTAGTTTGTCGCGATCTGATTGCTTCGCGAAATTAAATCGATGCTTCGCCTCCTCAATTCACGCGACGCGTAAAAGAGTGTGTACCCCAAAAAAGGGTCCTTCGAAATGGCTGAGTTTGAGAGTGCCACTTTGACACATTCGAGCTCCTTCGCTCAGCTCTCGCTTCCTCTCCTCTCCTCACCATCATCATCATCTTCGTCACCACCAACTGGGCTCAGCAACAATGTCGGGTCTCATGTACGATGGTCCGTCCACGTCCGAAAAGCCTGACCTCGGCTTGGACAACGCCGCAGAGAGCTCCTTCTGCCAGACGTTCAAGTCGATGCCCAAACCAGCACCAGGAACCTTGCGTCTCTTTGATCGTTCCGACTTTTACTCGGCGCATGGCGACGATGCCATTCTCATCGCAAACCTCGTCTTCAAGACCCACTCCGCACTCAAATACCTCGGCAGCGGTGGCAAGGACAAGGGCTTGCCCTCCGTCACGCTCAGCGTCGCAGCCGCCAAAAACTTCCTTCGCGAAGCACTCACCACACGCCAGATGCGCGTCGAGATCTACGCAAACGCAGGCGGCAAGCGCAACAATCAATGGACCGTCATCAAGCAAGCCTCTCCCGGCAACTTGCAGCAGATGGAAGACATGATCTTTGCCAATGCCGACATTGTCTCGTCGCCCATCGTCATGGCGCTCAAGCTCACCACCCGCGACGGCGTCAAGACCATCGGCGCCGCCTTTGCCGACGCTAGCAATCGCGAGCTCTGCGTCACCGAATACGCCGAGAACGATCTCTTCAGCAATACGGAGTCGCTCATGATCCAGCTCGGTGTCAAGGAATGCATTTTGCCAAAAGACGACAAGTGCGCCGACGTCGACCTCAAAAAGCTCCGCGAGGTCATCGAAAAGTGCGGCGTCGTCATGTTTGACAACCGCAGAGCCGACTTTTCGGGAAAGAACATCGATCAGGATCTGCGTCGATTGCTCAAGGAAGAGTCGTCCGGCGTCACCATCCCCGAGCTCGATCTCAAGGTCGCCATGTCCGCTGCCTCGGCGCTCATCACCTTCCTCGCCCTCCTCACCGACGAGTCCAACTTTGGCCAGTATACCATCCGCACGCACGACCTCTCGCAATACCTCCGTCTCGACAACTCTGCCCTTCGCGCTCTCAACCTCTTTCCCGAGCCAGGCCAGACAGGCTCGAGCAAAAACACAAGCGTCTATGGTCTCTTGAACCGCTGCCGTACCGGTCAGGGACAGCGACTCTTGGGCCAATGGCTCAAGCAGCCTCTGGTCAACGTTCACGCTATCCAAGAGAGGCAGAACTTGGTCGAGCTTTTTGTCAATGACAACGCTGTGCGCCAGCTCATCCAGAACGACTATCTCAAACTCATGCCGGACATGCATCGCATCAGTAAGCGCTTCCAAAAAGGCGTCGCCACTTTGGAGGACGTCGTGCGAGTCTATCAGGCTGTTCTAAGGCTGCCTGGCCTCATCCAGACCCTAGCCGACCTCGACGCTCCTTCTGAAGAACACTCGCAGCTGTTGGCCGACACCTACATCGAACCTTTCCAGCTTCACTCGACGGCGCTTGTCAAGTTGACCGAGCTGGTCGAAGCCACGCTGGATCTTGACGAGCTCGCGCAGCACAACTTTGTCATCAAGCCCGATTTCGACGACAACCTGCGTCAGATCAAAGAGGCGCTCGACGACACGCGCGACAAGCTCGATGAACAGCACCGCCTGGCGGGCAAAGAGCTTCGCGTGGACACTGAAAAGAAGCTGCATCTCGAAAACCACCACGTGTACGGCTACTGCCTGCGAGTCACGCGCACCGATGCAGGCCTCGTACGCAACAAGAAGGGCTACTCGGACATTGCCACGGTCAAAGGCGGTCTCTACTTTACCAACGAGGCTCTGCGCGATTTGGCCAACGACTTCAAGGACCTTTCGGAACGCTACAGCCGATCGCAGAGCGGTCTCGTCAAAGAGGTGATCCAAATCGCATCGTCCTACTGTCCACCTCTGGAGAAGCTCAATGTCGTCTTGGCCCATCTCGACGTCATTGTCAGCTTTGCGCACGTCTCGGACAACGCACCCATCCCTTATGTCAAGCCGGCCGTGAGCGAGAAGGGCACCAACGCAGACGTCGATCTGCGCGAGGCAAGACATGCCTGTCTGGAGGTGATGGATGATGTCAGGTTCATTCCGAATGACACCGAGATGGTGCGCGGCAAGTCGGAGTTCCTGGTCATCACGGGTCCCAACATGGGCGGCAAGTCGACCTACATCCGCCAAGTCGGCGTCATCGCGCTGATGGCGCAGATCGGCTGCTTTGTCCCTGCAGCAGAGGGCGCCAAGCTGCCCGTATTCGACTGCATCCTCGCCCGTGTCGGCGCCGGCGACAGCCAGCTCAAGGGCGTGTCTACGTTCATGGCCGAGATGCTCGAAACCGCCACCATCCTCAAAACGGCCACGGTCGACTCGCTCATCATCATCGACGAGCTCGGACGCGGCACTTCGACGTACGACGGCTTTGGCCTGGCGTGGGCCATCTCGGAATGGATCGCCACGCACGTCCGATGCAAGTGTCTGTTCGCAACACACTTCCACGAGCTCACCAACTTGGCGTCGCAGCAGCCGCACGTGCGCAACCTTCACGTGGTGGCGCACGTAAAGCAGAAAGAGGGCGGCTCCAGGCAGGACCGCGACATTACGCTGCTCTATAAGGTGCAGCCGGGCATCAGCGACCAGAGCTTGGGTATCAATGTCGCTGAGCTGGCCAACTTCCCGCCGTCGGTGATTGCTCTGGCCAAGAGAAAAGCGGAGGAGCTGGAGGATTATGAGGAGGACGAGCAGGGCACTTCGGTGCTCGATAGCTTGCCCGAGGATGTGACCAAGCAGGGGGCACAGTTGATCGATGAGTTTCTCACAACGTGGGCCGAGCGTAGCGGGAGGAAGGATGCGAAGCGGCCAAGACCCGCAGACCCTGAGGCGGAGCTGCAAGAGTTGAGGCAGGTGGTTGACGAGTTTCGACCTGGCATCGAGGCAAATGCTTGGGCGGCAAAGGTGCTCGAGAGCTTTTGAGCGACGTCTTTAGCAATGCATGAAGTGCTTGAGCAAGAGTGATGCGACTGTTTGTGTGGGGGGTTGTGTGAACCAGAAGAGCCTGCTCGAGCGAGGTTGAGATCGAAGCACACGTTGTGGCTGCAGCGTGCGGCGGGGGTGACAGTAAGCAAGCCTGTGCGGATGCACGGAGATGCCGCACACAGAACGTGAACGTCTCTGGGCAGCGTAAGGTATGAACGGCGGCCGGGGATGGAGCTTCCGCACGACCGCCCCACGCCGAGGGATTGGAAGGAACGTGGACAGTTTCTGCCTCTACGAGCTTCTCGCTTGGGCGGCATTTCAAAAATGGGATTTTCCTTCTCAACCTGCCCAAGAGCGCGCGCACACAACTCGCGGTCATCTCTGGGCGCAACTCTTCGTATCAGAGAAGCGAGTCGACTGCTAAGCGAGGCGGCTTAGAAGGAAAAAGTTTCGAAAAGTGGCTTGCGGGCTTGGCTTGTCCAGTTCGGCCGTGTGCCTTCCGAACAACGAGTTCTTCTGAAAATCACTTTAGCGCGGCTGCGTTCATGCATGACCGAGAGACCCTTTCAGTTTGCGCGGCCCTTCATATTCCGCGCACGGGGGAAGGAGGTGGTGTATGCGAGATAGCAGGAACGTGTCAACCAGTGTGCGCTTTGTCATGCAGCTCACCTGCTTATGCTTGGTGAGGGTGTCGCTGCTTGCGTCTGTGAGCAGCAGGAACGAACCGGACACTTCGTAACTGAGACCAACGCATTGCTAGCCGAGGAAGGGACTGTGCCGGCAGTGAGAGAGGCTTGGCGAGCTGAAGATGGACGAACCCTTTGGGTCTTCTTGGTCAAGAAGAAACGTTCCTGTTCACACCTTGATCGTGGAATGATATAAAGCCTCCTCCCCGACTACTTGCACTTCGTCTCCCTTCTCGCCATCGCCACCGCATCCTACACCTTCTCCTGTCAACGATGAAGTTCACCGCCGCCACCCTCGCTGTCCTCGCCTCTGCTGCCGCCATCGCCGTTGCCGCCAACTCCGCGCGCCAGCTCTCCGGCGACCTCTCTGCACTCGGCGGGCAACTTGCCGCCAAAGGCCAGTCCGTCGCCGCGTGCGCCCGTGCCTCTTCCCAGCTCTCCTGCCATGCCTCATACTACATCCCTGCCAACAGCTGCGCCAACTGCTGCTTCAACGGCGCCCTCGTCCAAGGCGGCAAGCAGTCCGGCCTCATCCTCAGCACGCAGTTCTGGACCACCAACGCCCCAAACCCCGCCAACAATGGTCCTGCGAATTCGACGACCATTCATGGTCTGTGGCCCGACTACTGCGACGGCACCTATCCGCAGTTCTGCTCGGCGATTAGTGGGATCCCTGAGTACACGGGAGAGCAGATCGTGGCGGTCATGCAGAAGTACGATCCGGCGTTGTACGCGTACTACCAGAAGTACTTCAAGGATCTCAATGGCAACAGCACGAGCTTCCTCGCCCACGAGTATAATAAGCACGGAAGGTTGCCCATCGTTTATGCCCCCTTCCCCAGCACCAGGATGTAGAAAGAGTCGATCCGGAGCGATAGAAGCTGACGAGAAACCATCGTCTTGATGGTGTTGTTGTTTTTTTTTTTTTTTTTTTGTTTTTTTTTTTTCTGATGACGACGACGCTCAACAGCTGCTACACGACGATGCGCCCCTCGTGCCAGCCCGACCTCCCCTGGATCAGCCAGCCCGACTACGCGGTGCTCAACTACTTCCGCCAGATCGCACACAAGTTCGCCGAGCTGCCCACGTACGACATCCTCGCCGCTTCCGGAATCGTCCCCAGCAGCACGCAGAACTACACGCTCGCCCAAGTGCAGCAGTCGCTCACGGACTTCCACGGTGCGACGCCCTTCGTCGGTTGCAACAGGAAGGGCGAAATGAACGAGTTCTGGTACTTTTTCAATGTGGCTGGAAGCGTCAACTTTGGTCGTTACGAGGCCGTCGAGTCGACGACCAAGTCGACGTGCCCTGCTAGCTTGAGGTACCTTCCCAAGCCTTGATGTAGAGTACAAGTAGCGCGCCCATCCAGTTCGAATGCGCCATGCTGTGCAATGAACTTTGTATCAATCTGAAATACGTGCGATTCCGCGAACGTGCTTTGAGCGAATGAGGCCTGGCCAAGCGCTTGCTGGTGCCGGCAAGCCACGTCGAGTGTCCTTGTCACTACCTTGATGTACAGTCGCATCCTCGCCTGAGTGACTGTTCAGCTTCTTGTGCGTGTCGACGTCCCTGCAGGAGGCTGAGGCGTATCCGGCTCGAGCGCCAGCCCGTAACCGTGCGTCCCTCGCTGTGCCGAGCTCTTCGGCACAGCCCTCAATCACAAATCTGAGGAGCAGCGTTCCGGTGTTCCCGGAGGCTCCCGGCGATGAGGTCGTCAGGTCGACGATCCACGGGTTCAGATTGTGGAGAGCTCCGGTTTGAGATACACTCAGCTTGTCGTCGCTCAAGCACAAGTTTGTGGAATACTTAGACGGTCGCACAGTCACAATCGCAGGTGGCATTCACACGAGACAACTGAGATACTTTCGAGTACGAGACACGCAGGACGGCAAGATTGCACCGATTCTTGAGCGTGAGATTCACATGAGTCGTCGGAACGAAGCCCTAGCGCAGCGCCGTCTGCCATGTTCAGCAAAATATCGAAACGGCGCTACGACCAAGACTATCAAGCGGAACAATGCGATCGAGCGGAAGACTTTTCAATCTCGGACGAGTCTTTGGACAGTTCTTGAGCGAGTCTTGAGGCGCGAGAGTTGCGGCGGTCGTCGTTGGGAAGCTGAAGCGCAGCGTCGTCGACCACGTACAGTACGGTCCCCTAGTGGATGCGCTACGAGCGAGTCGGTCGAAAGAAGCAAAGCGATAGAAGTACCCTGAGCGTCAACAAAAGCCAGCTAGCGGAAACGAGAGGACTTACCATGGAGCGCATTACTTTCAGGACGGTGTTCATTCCATACTCAGCGCAAACTTGCGTCACCGCGGGGCTAAGGGAGTCCGGCCGTCAGAGCGCAATAATAATCCTTGATGCGGTCTTGCGGGCCGCCGAGAAGTGTTGGAATACATGGTCGCCCAAGACTTTGCAGTCTTGCTAACCAATCCATCACTGGGATTGGGTATGTGCATCAGCAATTTGCATGCAGTCTCATGCAATTGCTAAGCAGTCAGCAAGCACCACAGACCAGTAATCCATGGATTGTGCTTTGTCACATACCTGGCAGTTGTTTATGCCACTTAGAGCACCACCATGTTGTTTACTGCATCACCTACATGATACAATGTGGTACACCCCCTCATGAACGACTCGGAGGATGAGTTCGTGCCGACAGCAGACAGCGAGGACGAGTCTGTCGACCAAGAGGATGATCTTGGCGCAGACGTTGGCTCTGTACTAACGGCTGAGGAGCTTCGGATCGCCAATATCATCCAACCCCGTCCTGATACCACCCCTCTCTCCTTGAACTCGATCAAGAAGAGGCTGGACTCGATCATCCGCCACTTTGCGATCCGCAATCTCAAGTTCGAGGACGGCTTCCGCGAGAGTGTCCTCAAAATCATGAATCACCTTGCACGCCACAAACGCCTCTATCCGACCGGTCAACGCAAGAAGCGGTGGATCACCGACGATCACATCGCTGCCCTTCGAGGTGCGGTCTGGAGTGCGGCTGCCCATGATGTCGGCTCAAACTGTGGGGCGCACTCCATCGTCAACCTGCTCTCCATTCACCTGATCATCATGTTCTTGCATGAGCTCGGCAGGCACATCACCTCCTGGCTTGACAAGGACAGTCGTCGGAAAGGCGAAGAAGGTTGGTACCTTCGCTGGGGAATGGTCGAGGTCGGATTCATTGGCTACTCGGATACAGGCCGGCCGCAGTTCCTGCTCAACGTCAGCTGTAACTCGTCCAAGCTGTCGGGTCGCTATGGTGATCTCAAATTCCAGATGAACACCATGGCGACCTGAGAGGACCAACCCAGGAGTCGTGATCCGGTCTTCACCCTCGTGGCCCTGGGCATCGCGCAGGGGGTCTTCCCGGAGGAGCTGCGCATGCTCTTTTCCGATCACGAGCTTGGAAGGTCTTTGCTGCGTCGCGGCAAGCACCACTAAGTCTTCATGGTCAAGGACGAGTTTGTGGACACTCCCGTCTTCCTTTACGGTCGGACCGCTGCCTTCAAGCCTCATACCGACGTGGCCACCAACGCCAACCGAGCTCTCCGTCATCCTGCAGACAAGCCGGCCTACAGCAAGTTCCACAAGCCGATGATGACCAGTCATCTACGCAGAGCCATGTGGATCATGTGTGACTGCCTTGGCTTTTCTCACACGATCAGTTCCAAGAACTTCTGCATCTCGTTTGCCTTCAAGAGCATCTTGAAGGACAACATCTCTGGCTGACATATTGCCGAGAACATGGGGCACTTCAGTCACAATAAGGACCTATCTCGTTACGTCTATGTGCCGACTGTTGGCTCAACGGACACTCGACGTACAGCTGTGGGTGGGAAGGCGAAGTTCTCTGACCGTGTGCAGCAAGCGCTCGACGAGAACGGTGCGGTGATGACGTTACCCGACCCTGCCGACATCGAACCTGTGTTGATGAACGAGGCTCGCTCACTGCTGCGCCGTCTGCACGACCACATCGAACAGCCAGGTGACGGCTCCAATGACTGCACCGACGTTCCCACCGCCATTTCGAACGCGATTGTTGAGACGTTCACCAAGATCAACAGCGGTAGGAAGCGGCCCTTCTCGGAGGCGTTGAGCTTCTTGCTCACCCTCACCAGCGCCGATCCTGTGTCGTCAACTTCCCTCGCTCAGCAGGTCCATCCCTTCGATGATGACAGGATTCATCAGGGTTCGGATGCCAAATTGCTCGATTGGATACTGCGTGGTGCCTCTCACCAATGTCCCTCTTGCAACGAGTCTTTCCATCTGGACCAGATGCCAGCCAACCACGCCGTTCACCCTGCCGATGCTTTTACGATCTACAACAATTGTTTGAAGGCCAAACACGAGCATTTCTGCTGCTTTAGCTGCCTCCAACTCATTCCGTTGGAGGAAGCATCCCATGCCATCAACTGCTACCGCCAGCTGTACGACGAGCGCTCGGCCATAGATATGGACTTTGACCATATCTGTGTGCACAGGACCAAGAGCTTCCAGCAGTTCAAGCAAGCTTCGTTCTATGTTTGCCCGCTCGCCTCATGCATGGTGCAGGACTGGCATAAAAGCCCCGATGCCGACGCCAACACGCATTGGTATGGCACCAGCACCATCAGGTGCTCCTCGATGCGCAAGGATGGTCCCGAGCTGGGCGGCGGCAAGTTGGACGTCTTTGTCGATACGTGCAAGTTCCTGGATCACTTGGCTTCGCACTTTTTCGAGGTCGGCCTTGTCGAGGTTCCTGCTGCCGACGCCAACGAGGGTGCGAGTCACCACACCTCCAGCAGCAGCGCCGCCACCACTGCTGAAGTCCCTCTCGTCAAACGTTTCCAGGTTTATCGTCGCTTGCCCACAACGTTGGACGAACAGCGTCTCATCTGTTCCGTTCGCAATTGCAACCGTGAATGGAACAACGACGATGCTGGTCAGAGAGCTTATCTTTGCCATCTGGTCAATCTCCATCACTTTTTGATCTTCCATCAAGCCGATGGATCCTACGTCAAGGCGATCACCCCCGCCGACGAGGACAAGCTGGATCACGTCGTGCCTTACTTGCCCGAAACGGTGTCGGGCATGGACGACATCGACATCCAGCGTCCCGATCCGTCTCTCAACCTCTTCTATGTCCGCTTCCGCCCCGACGTCCTGCAACTCAAGGCCAAGCAGGGCAACAAGACCATCATTCACTCCTCTAAGCGTCCACCAGCGCTGAAGAGGAAGATGAAGGCGATGTGGCTGCAGAGGTTGGAGGACAGCTTGACAGAGGAGCAGCTGGAAGAGAGGCGGGAGCATCAGAAGAAGTTGTCCGCCGCCGCATATCAACGGAAGAAGGCTAGGGCGAAGGAAAAGACCGAGGAGGAGAAGGAAGCAGAGAGGGCCAAGAATGCTGAGAGTACAAAGAAATCTTGGCAGAAGAGGAAGGCCAATCCGGAGAACCGGAAGAAGAAGAAGGAGGCTGATGCCAAGTTCGTTGCCAAGAAGAAGGCAGAAGATCCAGAGGGATACAAGAAGAAGAGGTCCGAGTCGTATCGAAAGCAGAAAGACAAAGATCCGGAAGCCTGGAGGAGAAAAGAGGCAGAGAAGTATCAGCAGAGGAAAGCTGCAAAGGAGGGAGAAGTGTCCAGCAACCGACAGGCTCTGGACGACATTTAGCAGCAGGTATTTGGAAAATAAAGCTAGGTCGTCGACTTATGTACAGAAGTCGGCGTCAGTTATTCAGTACACAGATATGACTTACAACACTCAGTGCTGAGTGTTTAGACTCAGTGCTGTGATTCCTAAGTTGTGATCTTGGGAG